>JAJPUD010004334.1:151421-202010 GCA_023553655.1 Myrmecobius fasciatus
GAAGGATAGATGACAAATAAATAGAATAGAAATGTGAGGAACAGTTATAACATGTTACTTAATGAAGAATTTCAGATTCACAGAATCTCAAATTTAGCACATAGTAGGTACTTAATAAACACTTGTTGACTTGACATGATTTGGAAGTGAATTCAGAAACCATCTGGGACCAAATCTGAACAAGAGTCTTCCCTACAACCTAATGAGACAGCATCAGACCCTGCCTCAAGACTTAGACATGAGCAGGATCTTCAAGTCAGACCGTTTTATTTTTAGACATCTCTGCTAGGAAATTGCTCCTGCCATCAAGCCTTAGATTGCCTCTTTCTAGATTCTACCCATTGCTCTAGTTCTGCTTTCCTGGGGCACTGAAGTCTTTTCTTTTCTGACCCAATGGTTGGATTAACACTCAACAGTCAATTAGACAACTAAGCATTTAAGTGTCATGTGCTTGAGTGCATTCTTCCTCTTTCTCTCTCTCTCCATCCCTCCCTCCTTTCTTTCCCCCCCTCTCCCTCCCTCTCTCTATTTCTGTCTGTTTCTCCCCCTCCCTCACCCCATGTCTCTCTCTGCCTGTATCTCTGCTCTCTGTCTCTGTTTGTCTTTGTCTCTGTCTCTCTCACTCTCTGTCTCTGTCTCTCTCTCTGTATCTGTCTCTCTCTGTTTCTCTATCTCTGTCTCTCTGTCTCTGTCTCTCTCCTCACCAGTCTCTCCTCTCCTTTCTTCTTCTCTCTCTGTAGATAAGTGTGTATGTATATACACACACATGTATTATATACTTATAAGCACACACAGCCACAATATGCTTTGGGTGCTTTGTGCATACAGAGCTTCATGTTCCGTATTTATGCTCCATGGGACGGGAAGAGCTATCTGGCATGGGATCTGACTCCGAGCTCTCTCAGTTAGTGGGGAGTCACATCTCTCCTGCACCGAGCCCTTCAGGGAACCACCCAGCCTGGGCAGGAGTTGGGTTACACTTTGTAAATGGGGAAATAACATGTACAACTCCTGATGTCAAGACCAAAACCAGGTGCGGTACAGTTTTCAGAGCACTCAACACTGTCTCCATCCTAGGAAGTCTGAAGCCAGGCAGATTTCAGAAAGATTTTGGCCTTAGAAAGCGATTGTTGCCATATTATACTATGTACGCAGAGGTTGCTGAATAGAAGGGATAATAGAGGTCGTTTCATCCTATCCTGTCATTTCGGGGGTGGAAGAAGACAACAGGGGTGAGGTGACTTTCCTGGGGTCGCACAGCTAATAAGTGATAAATGTCAATCATGTCCTCCTGACCCTGGATGTTCTAATCTAATCCTCCCATTTTAAAGATGAGTAAACTGAGACCCAGAGATTGTAAATGACTTGCCCAGCTTTACACAGGTAATAATAAATAAGGCACTGGCTTTATACCCAGATCTGCTGACTCCAAATCCTGATTCTGACTCAGAATAAAACCTCTGTCAGACAAATTTTTGGAACGCTCATTAACCCACACCATTTATTACTATAAATGCAGTGGGTTTGATGTGGAAGCAGCCTGAAGGGAAATTTCAAACAGAAGTCACCAAATGCTGGGCGTCCAGTGGTCCCTCCTTGGGCTCCCAAGCCTGGCCTTCCCCCCTCATGGAAGGAGCCAGCATCTTCATATTCCTTCTCCCCATTTCCTGCTCTCAGGTTCTCAGTTACTCACTTACAATTCAGAGGGACAAGCCTTCACCTCCCAGAGAAGTTGGCCAATTAAGTGAGAGCTCTAGGGTGGAGCTGATGAGTATTTATTCACTGCCATGGGATAACGAGCAAAAGAACCTGGCCAAGGTCCCTGTGGCTGAATAAAAAGATGGCGGCCGCCTTCTCCCGCCATGAAAACCAGCTCTTTGGAAGTGGATGCTAGCTACCCTGCCAATATAAGGCAGAGAAGACCTTCCCATGGTTCTGGCTTACTTCAGCCCAAGCTCAGGGCCCTTCCCTTGGCTGCCAGTTATGGCTGCATCCTGACCCCCAGGTGTTTGATTGACCTGAGGGTGGGAGAGGATTCCCTTTTTTCCCTTGTTTGTGGTTAACAGTGAAAGATTCATCCAGAGTGACTTTTTAGCCCTAACCAGGTTGAGTCTTATAGTTAAATGGATATAAAAAGGGGAGGGAAAGAAAACAATTCATCCTTCTTCTCCAGTTAGATAAATAGAGCCTCAGCCTAGTGACTCTCCTAGGCTGACTAGAGCCTGTCCAATGTCCAATCAACAATTCCTTCCCTCCTCCCATAGATAGCAGATCAGGCTGTCTGCAAATGCCCCAAAGCAAGAAGCAGGTGACTTCCATTGTACCTCATCACTCCTTTCCAGAAGCTGTCTCCCCAGCCTCTCCCACATGGGGGATTGCACTAGCTCTGGCCCTTCACGGAGAATAGCTTATGGACTACATGATATAACTTGAAAATGGGGGGAGGGTATCCTAAGATCCCCATGCCCATTGGAAATCTACCACCAAGATCTACCACCGTTCCAATGGTCTTGTGATGAAGAGAGCCATCTGCACCCAGAGAGAGGGCTGTGGGGACTGAGTGTGGATCACAACACAGCATTCTCACTTTTTGTCGTCGTTTGCTTATATTTTGTTTTCTTTCTCTTTTTTTCCTTTTTAATCTGATTTTGTGCGTGTGTGTGCAGCAAGATAAATGTGGAAATATATAGAGAAGAATGGCACATGTTTAACATATATTGGATTTTTTGCCACCTAGGGGAAAGACTGGGGGGGGGGAGGAAGAAAAACTTGAAACACAAAGTTTTGCAAGAATGAATGTTGAAAATTATTGATGCATATGTTTTGAAAAGAAAAACTTAAAAAAAGAAATTCTACCATTGAAGTCTCAGGGTTAACATATAAAACCAGCTCTCAGTCACTCCTTTGTAACACTGGGCTTGATAAGATACTTACTGGATACTCGATACTCACTCTGTGCCTCATTTTACCACCTGTAAAATAAGGGGGGGGTTTGAATTCAATGAAACTGTGAGACCACTTCCAAGTCTATATTTATAACCTTATTAATAGGCTGAGATTACCTGCCCTAAGGAAAGAGGAGTTTTGATTGGGGAGAGTTCAGAGAGAGTATTTTTGGAAAGCAAGGGCAGTTAAAAGATATAAGTATGGGATGGGTAGGGTCTCTGGGCAATATAAGGACCTTGGCAGTGCCCAGTTTGTGACCAAATGTCTAGTTTTTCCCCAGCCAGAGGTACCTGAGAGAGTATCTATCCAGGATGTAGTATCTATATCAGTCACTCTGAATCAAAGAATTTCAGGCTAAGAAGAGACCTCAGAAACCATCCAATCCCATCTCTATCTGACCATGAATACCCTCGAGAGGGCATTCAACACGTGGTCCTCTCATTTCTATTTTGAAAACTTCTCATGGTGCCATATTCACCAAACTCTCAAAGTAGACCAATTCACTTTGCAACAATTGAGTTGTTAGAAAAGTAAGGCAAATTAAGTTGCATTAAATTAAATTCAAAGAATGGTTCTGTTTAATTGTAGTTCACATGCATATTTTTATAATGATGACAAGTTTCCCTTGTCATCAAAAAGTGTTCAATATTGGCTAAATTGATAATTTACGAAATTATAAAATGAGGCAGGTATGCTAAGTTCTTTGTTTCTAGCCAGGAAAGACCACCATGGCAGCAAGAAATAGGTCCATAACCATATTTTTAAAACTATACTGGGCATGGGAGCCAAAAAAAAATCACCAAAAACACAGAGACAAGCAGCAAAAGGGGCACAGAGACAGATGGCATGAGGACAGTGGATGGAGTGGTAGAAGGAGGCAGGCTCCAGGAGAAGAGGAGGGAAAGGGGGAGAAATTTAGATATTCACTCCCATCACCATGGACTAGAGTTGGATCCACATGGAAGAGGTCTGGGTAGAGGGAGGGCTGGGGTTCGGGGTTCGAGGGGAACCGACTGATTTCTGTCAGTGACTCCTTGGAGTTAGTTTGTTAACATCTAAACCATTTCAAAGTTGTCAGTAAAACTTTAAAATTCACAGGCCCACATTATCCCAAAGTTATCAACTGGAACTTGTCTGAGATTTACATATCAAAGAACCCAAAAGGCCCTAACAGTAAAACCTGGATGGTTTCTAGGGATTCAGTACAAATTGCCAGGCTGTGATTTTTGAGTTAACCCATGATACAATTTGTAAATCACGCTCCGTTGATCTTTGGAACACTTTGTCCACAATTTCTGGATTCTCATTGTTGGAAGCATAACTTCCTGCTATTATCATTTTATACTAGCTACTTATAAACTTCCCACTGAACTGATTAGAAATGGGGGATGAGAACAAGATACAGCTTGAACACAGACCATGGTGTGACTGGCATGATGCTGAAATTTGAGAATGATTACAATTACAATCATTGTGACTGATTAATTCAGTTACATTATAAGTTAAATGGGCCCATAAGTCAACTTGTACAATATTTAGCAACTTTTCCTCAGCTGGCTGTTTAAGCAATTGTTCAAATGTCTTTATTTATGACAACAAAATTCTTAAATAAAATAAGCAGTAATATAAAGAAACTTAATCACTAGTTAATCATTATAGAAAATGGCATAAGCCATTTAAATTTAAGTGCATCAGAGATCTATGATTCCATCGATGTGGGTCTACCCTAACAGCTAAAAATCAATACCTCCCCACCATGTTTTCTCATGCTGTATGTGTCTTGGCTAGGATTTTCCATTAATGTTCCAAAGAGGATCTACCCAGCACTCTGGAATCCTTTCTCTTATTCTTTTTAAGATCTCCTAGATACCGATGTTCCGCTCTAGTTGCCCATGGATTGTCTTTGTCCTTAGAGTTAGCCTTTGCTATGAAGAACAATAAGGGTGGCTGCACATGACCAGGCATTAAGTACATACATGCCCAGAGAACCAAGCAGTCATAACTATCAAATCTGTGCCAGCGACACATGGAGTAAATAGGCTGAAAGCTGGGGCAGGAAGAGTCAGGGTTAGAGAGGAAGACCTCACCTAAGAGACACCCGCCTGCCCACCCGCCAGTAGCTTCCTATTTTAATTAATTACTAACTCGGGGCTAAATAAAATTATTTCTGCTGCAAATGCCTCCAGTGGCCTCTGCATCTTGGCACCCTGTGATGAAGGGAAAGGAGGGAACAAAGAACATATCCCTACCATGTCCTAGGCAATGTGCTGTGTTCTTTGAAAATATTATCAAATATTATCTAGTTATAGTTCTGCATTTGAACCCTTGTAAAAATTCTTTGTCAAGATCACTTGGTTGCTGACTTCAATATTAGATGGCCCCAAGACATCCTTCCCTTTTTTCCTTTTTGTTTATTTTCTTTCTTTTTAAGTTTTAACAACTTAAAAAATTAGGTTTTATATATATATATATATATATATATATATATCAATTTATGTACATATACATTTTTATATATGAGAGTATATAAATAAATTTTTATATATTTCCATATGGATCATGATAAGAGAAAAAAATCACAACAAAAAGGAAAAACCATGAAAAAACAAAAAACAGATGAAAATACTATACTTTGATCCACATTCAGTCTCCATAAACTTGGATGTGATTGGCATTTTCTATCCAAAGTTTATTAAAATTGTCTCAGATCACTAAATTGCTAAAAAGAACCAAGTCTATCATAGTTGATCATCACACAATCTTGTCGCTGCTATGTACATGTTTTCCTATTCTGCATCAGTTCATTTAAATCTTTCCAGGCTTTTCTAAAATCAGCCTGTTTATCATTTTTATAGAATAATAATATTCCATTGCATTCTTACATTATAACTTATTCAGCCATTCCCTAGTTCATTGCTATCCACTCATTTTCCAGTTCTTTGCCACCATAAAAAAAAACCTGCTATAATCATTTTTGCACATGTGGATCCTTTTCCCTCTTTTATGATCTCTTTGAGATAAAGACCCAGTAATGGTACTGCTGGATCAAAGGATATGCCCAGTTTGATAGTCCTTTTGAACATAGTAAGGCTATTACATTTAGCAACATGAAATTGGGTTGCATCTGTTCAAACTGCAAAGAAAAGATCTAGGAGTATAAAACCACACTGGACAGGATCAGCTTCAACAACACAAACTTATAAAGTGATAGCAAAGGCCACAGAAGCCAAACCCTTAGCATTATAGCATGTTAGATCTGGTACGAACCGTCAACATCACTTCATTCAAACACCTAAGTTTACAGAGGCGTAAAACCAAAGCTCAGAGAGGTGATGGCAATCACCCAGTGTCACATGCATAGCAAATGATAAATACATAAACACAACTATATGGCCGATCCTCTGGATTTTGAGTTGGGTTTGAGGATTTCTGTGTGTGCTCTTTTCAGTTTGCTTTAATAATAATAATAACTGTTTTTGACTAGACTTAAAATTTTACCAATATGGCTCTTGACAAGAGTGTGCTGACAAATATTTAACAACCAAGTTCTCCAGAAGAAAAAAAATAAAATACTCATGAAGTACTTTTACATTTAGCCTACAATATTAATATTTTCTCAAGTCTAGACAATTAACAAAACAATAAATCAAATCTTAGTATTTAGCAATTGTAGATTTTTGAAGTTTACATATAATAAAAATTTAACCATCTATCATGAGCTGAGCTGAGCTGACTCTGACACACCCTTCTCAATCTTGGTAAGGAAATGACTCTGTTGATAGCAATCAGCAGTTTCTCTTGTGACTTCTAGTCTTACAGGTTACCTGAGACATTGAGGAGTTAAGTAACTAGGCCAAAGTTGCATAAATGGTAATTAGCAAAACTAGCATTTGAATCCAGGCCCTCTCATTCCAAACCCAGCCACACTAATAATAACAATAATAATAACAGCTAGTTAAAACAATAACTAGCATGTCTAAAGAGCTTTAAGGTTTGCAAATGCTTTAGACCAATTGAATTGAATTGAGAGACAGTTAAATGGCACAGTGGATAGAGTCTGGAGTCAAGAAGGTTTGTCTTCCTTTGTCCAAATCCAACCTCAGCTGTGTGACCTGGAGCTGGTTGATTAATCCTGTTTGTCTCAGTTTCCTCATTTGTGAAATGAGCTGAAGAAGGAAATGGCAAACTACTCTAGTATCTTTGCCAAGAAAACCCCAAATGGGGTCATGAAGAGTTAGACATGACTGAAATTACTCAGCAACTCATTTGAGCTCAATTATATTGTCTCCCATCCCTAGTTCCCCAATTCCTTGATCTACTGATCAATGCACTTTGACTATTTAAGGAGAACAATGAGAGGCTATTTCATTTCAATATTTTTTTTGATGGCAATCAGGTTATTCTACTAAAATTCTTTTTCTGGTTCTTTATTCTACAAGAGAGCTGAGCATGGATTCTTCAAGGTTATTCCATTGCAGCACACATTCAGGCAGATGTCACCAAACTAGAAAAATTTCTAATCCAGGCCTGGCAATGGTCCATGCAACTGTTATCTGAGGACCAGCCTAGCTAGACTTAAAGAGAGTATTATTACCAGACTAGCCTCTCTTAAGACCACCTGCTAAGGGGTGGGAAACTTGCAATCTGTATCAATGCTAGCATGACTACAGTGATGGAATGTGTAGACTGACAAAGCATTGAAGTCAGTAATTATGAAGCTTAGAGAAGGATCATTCTTCCTCTGAGAAATAGCGTCTTAAAAATAAAGTAAAAAAAAATAATGCAAGCAAAGAATAATGGCTCTGTCTTAAGTCCAGAATGAAGTCAAGAATTGCATGCATCTTGCAGATGGTAAGAAAATGATTGATCCACTGCCTCTCAAAAATTTGCCTCATTCTAAGAGCTAAAGTATTGATAAATTTCTTTCAAATGGATCCATATAGTTACCAAAAAAGTGATGTGAATAAAAATCTGAAATTTAACCCAAAAAACCCTTTTATTCAATTCATTTTTGTTTTGGAGATTACAGGAGTAATAGATCTCACATTTATGGAGTAGTTCACATTATTCCATTTAATGCTCACAATAGCCCTATAATTTACAAATGGTAGGTCTGATTAGGCCCATTTTACAGATGGGTCTAATGACTCAATTTCAAAGAGGTTGGCTAGTTTTCCAAGATCGTATATGTAACAAATCTTAAGAGACAAGATTTGAGCCACGTCTCTCCTAACTGCAGCTCGGGTATTCTTTTCACTATAGTGTGCTGCCTCTGGTTCTTTTTTCCTTTTCTACCTATCCCCTATAACAAAGTTCCATTAAGACACTTCTCTTTATAATATATTAAAGGTATGAGAGAAAAAAGATTGGCAAGGTATTGCACTATTTATGAAAAATCATGTGTAAGTTTGTGTGTGCTACAAATTACTATAATCGGGAACAACAAAATCATTGTCTAGTTTCCTTATTCTATGAGCTTGTACATCATGAGAACACTACTGACACTGTCAGATTTTTGTTAATATCCTAAGTATTTTTTATTTGTATTTGGTGCCAATAGAATATAAGGCCCTGAGGTCAGAGATTTTTTGGTTTCTGTAGACCAATCAGAATCAGCACAGTGCCTTGAACAGAATAGAAAATTAATAAATTATTGTTGAACTAAGTTAAATTTCATAATAGCCTTTAACTACAGATGCTACATTGTCAGACTGACCAAAATAACCTTATAAATTTAGTATCAGATTAAAAAAAATCAATGACTAGGTGGTTAGGTGGACTACAGTGGATAGAGCACCAGGGTAGAGTCAGGAAGACCTGAATTTAATTCCAGCTTCAGACACTAGTTGTGTGACCCTGGGAAAGACACTTAATATTGTGTGTCTGTTTCGTCATCTGGAGAAGGAAATGGCAAACCACTCCAGTATCTTTGCCAAGAAAACCCCAATGGAATCATGGAGAATTGGACCTGACTGAAATAACTTATCAATGAAAAATGTCAATTAAGTGATTCAACATATTATCTATCTGCTTTCTCTTAAATATGTGCATAATAGTAAACTACACTTTACTAATGGGGGAGGGAGAAAACCATGATGTCAGCAGTTTAAGTAATCAATTCGATGTATTTAATTTCATAGTTTATTAAATACCTATTTCTTAGTCCTCAATATTCTTAAAATAAAATTAAGTAAAGATCAATGAAAAGACATCTACTAGGATTAAAAAAAACATATCATTGTTCAAGGGGAAGATGGGGGAAGAAAGGCACATTAGTCAAAGAGGTCTAATACTACCTAATCTAAACTCAATCTCAATGGACCTCATTTACCTCATTTGTAAATGAAGCATTTGGAATAGATAGATTCTAAGGGTCTTCTCAGCTCTAAATTTATGATCAATTGCCTATGGCCGATGACCTGTGGCTTAAAGAAAGCATCCAGAGTAAGGGAAGTGATAGTTTCTATCATACTCTGTCCTGGTCAGACCATACCTAGGTTATTGTATTCAATTCTAGACACCAAGTTTTAGGTAAGACATTGATCACCTGGGGCATGTCAAAAGTGAACAAGATGGCAGAAGGGGCTTAAAAAGGCTGAGTTTAATCTAAAAATGTTAAGTCTGAGGGAGTGAAATTGAATCAGGGGAGGAGAAAGGGGAAATGGTCCTGATAAGATCAGGAACTGACACAGGGAGGGAGTATCATACTCATTCTATTAAGTTACAGATGGTAGAACTGGGTTCAAAGAGTAATTTGGCCAAGAGGAAGATTTCAGTTTGATATAAGAAAAACTTCTTAGGAACAAGAGCCATCCAAATGTGATGGGCTGCCTCTGGAGGTAATGAGTTCCCTGGTATTAGGGACCTTGAAGTGAAAGCTATAGGCCCACTTGTTGCAAACTACAAGCAAATTCCTATTCACAGATTAGAGTGAGTAACCTCTGAGATCTCTTTCAGTTTAGAGTTTCCATGATCCAGTGGTTCCTTCTATACACTTAATGGCCCAGCCATGATCCAGTGGTTCCTTCGATACACTTAATGGCCCAGCCATGATTCAATGGTTCCTACTGTACACTTAATGGTCCAGCCATGATCCAGTGCTTCCTTCTATACACTTAATGGCCAAGCTATGACATGGTTCCAGGCTCCCATCAATTCTTTTCTCTGCTATCCCTTTGTACATACTAAAAAGATGCATTCATTATGAACCACGGAATAAAAGCCCTGCTGAATCATGATTTTCCTAAGCATGATATTTCCCATCCTCATCTGGGCTTGGCCACTTTTGGTAAATGTCTCTTATGAGTTACTGATGTGCCAGTTTTTATGGGTTTATTTTTATGGTCTATGCCAAGATTTTTAGTCTTTACATAAGAACCTTGCCTCCATGAACAATTCAAATGAATACTTGGAGTCCTGAGGCTACTCTTTTTTGAGCGTGATTTAATAGGCTTGTCACTACCAATGGTCTTGCAATCTGACAAGCTTCAGGTTAATGCCTAAGGAATGATAAAGGAGGAAGAAGCAGCTGGGTTAAAACTTGGGGGGGAAAGAGGTGAGTGTTATTCATTGGTGTCCAACTCTTTGTGAACTCATTTGGCAGAGACACTGGAGTAGTTTTTTGTTTCCTTCTCCAGCTCATTTTACAGATGAAGAAACTGAAGCAAAAAAATGTTATGTGACTTGACCAAAATCATGAAACTAATAAATGGCTGAGCCCAGATTTGAACTTAGGACGATGAGTCTTCCTGTCTCCAGCCGAGTGCTCTATCTACTGCCCTCTATCTACTGACACTGGAGAAAAAAAGATGATTACTATTCATCCTTAATTCAAGATGATCGAAGGTCTGTAGAACAGTATGAAGAGTAAATTATCTATCAGGTTCAATGCTTCTAATAAGATCAATCAATAAAAATGGATTTATTAGTTGCCTACTATGTGCCACATACAGTGCTAAGTGCTGGGGATAGAAGACATAAATGAAACAGGCCTTATTCTCAAGGAGATTACATTCTATAGAGGAGAACACATGTATACAAAAAAGTATACAAACCAGGATTTAAATCCAGGTCCTGTCATTCCAAATCCAGTCATCATTCTACTGTACTACAAATCCTAAAGAATTGCTTGGGAGGACCCAGGGTAAAATGACATTCCTATTGAGTAGATGCCCATCAATTGGGGGATGGCTGAACAAGTTATAGTATAAGAATGTGTTGGAATATTATTGTTTTATAAAAAAAAAAAGTGGTGAAAAGCTGATTTTAGAAAAGCCTGGAAAGATTTACATGAACTGATGCTGAGTGAAACAACTAGAACCAGGAAAACATTGTACATAGCAACAAGAAGATGGTGTGATAAACTATGACAGACTTGGTTCTTCTCAGCAGTTCAGTGACCTGAGGCAATCCCAAAAAATGTTGGATGGAAAATGTCATCCATACACAGAGTGAGATCTATGGAGACTGGATATAAATTAAGAAGTGCTATGTTTACTTTTTTTCTGTTTTTTTTTCTTGTGATTTTTCCCTTTTGTTCTGATTTTTCTCTCCCACCATGATTCATATGGAAATATGGAAAAAATAAATTTATTGTACACAGCAAAAACAAGATTATATGATGATCAACTCTGATGAACATGGGTCTCTTCAATAATGAGATGATTCAGACCAGTTCCAATGATCTTGTGATGAAGGATGTGACCCAGAGAAAGGAATGTAGGAACTAAGTGTGGATCACAACATAGCATTTTCATTATTTTTGTTGTTGTTTGCTTGCATTTTATTTTTTTCTCATTTTTTTCCTGTTTGATCTGAATTTTCTTGTGCAACAAGATAATTATATAAATATGTATGCAGATATTGGAATTTAACATATGTTTCTACCATGTTTAATATATATTATGGGGAGGAGGTGGGGGAAGGGGAGAGAAAATTGGAACACAAGGTTTTGCAAGGGTTAATATTGAAAAATTATCCATGCATATGTTTTGGAAGAAAAAAAAGCTTTAGTTAAAAAAAAATGAATGTACACATATAGCCTTAAAATGAATTTTAAAAAAAAATAATGAACAGACTGATTTCAGAAAAGCCTGGAAAGAATTACATGAATTAATATTAAGTGAAATGAGCAGAACCAAGAAAACATTGTACACAGTGACAACAAAATTATGTGATGATCAACTGTTGTTAAAGTTGTTAAACTTGGCTCTTCTAAACAATACGGTGATTCAAGGCAATTCCAATAGACTTGTGATGGAAAGTGCCAATCAGATCCAGACAGAGAACTATAAAGACTGGATTTAAGTCAAAGTATAGAATTTTCACTTTTTATTTATTTGTTTGTTTGTTTGTTTCTCATGGCTTTTTTTCCTTTTGGTCTGATTTTCATGAACAACATGACAAATATAGAAATATGTTTAAAGAACTGCACATACTGAACTTATGTCAGATCACTTGCTGTCTTGGGGAAGGGGAAGCAAAGGAGGGAGGAACAAAAATTTCTAACACAAAGTCTTACAAAACTGAATGTTGAAAACTATCATTACATGTATCTGGAAAATAAAATACTATTGAAAATTTTAAAAATAAATAAATGAATCTTTGATCCTGGGTCCTGCATCCACTAAGTGTCAGAGATAAGATTCCAATTTACCAAGCCTACATTTATCCATTCTACCAGGCTGCTTTTAGACTAGCAAGGACATCTAAAGTAAAAGTCAGGAATGAGAAACTCTAATGTCTGGCTCCTTAATCTGCAATTTGCTAATGCATGCAAGAAGACCTGGACCTCACTTATCTGGGTCCACTAATGCCAGATATAATTCAGATAAGCCAGTGCACTATAGGCACTGGAGCTGGCTGGAACTTGTTCAAGAGAGACTATTGCTAAATTGTCAAATATGAGCATTTTCCTCAGAAATCAACAAATGTTAAAATCAAGGCTTCAGTTATTGTTTTGTTGATTGTCTAGAATTAAGAAAATGATGGATTCAAATGTTAATATGGAGATTAAACTTAAATGTGTCTTGCAGTACTTTTTTTTTTCTTCAGAGAGCTGAACATTTACCATCATATCAGTGAATAGTGGATTCTCCTGGAAACAGGAAAATCTATGTTTGAGGCTTCCTCTGCAGCATTCCAGTTGGGTGATCCTGAAGAAGCCAGCTAATATCTCAGTACCCCCCAAAAAAACTCTCTTAGTCTATAAATTTCAGGTACTCCTCTGCATTAGTGAAATGGAATTTCTACACCAAAAGTCCTTTGCACTGTTGAAATCACATTGAAGCCAAAAAAAGATACCCAGATAAAGCCCTTTTGTTTGCTTGCTTTTGGTGAGGTGATGGGGTGGGTGACTTGTCCAGGATCACACGCTAGTAAATATCAAGAGACTAAGGTTGAATTTGAATTCAGGTCCTCCTGACTCAATGGTTACTGCTCTAGCCATTGTGCCAACTAGCTGCCCCATCAGATAAAGCTTTAAAAGGTGGGTGATCATGCAAACATCCCACCACATAACCCATGGGACTCCCCCAACAGCCATAGCCCACAGGAAAAAACTGCCCTGATAAGGTAGCTGGATAGATGTCCTTCTGTAAGTTCTTTGTTCAGCAAAATGATCTGTGTAAACCAGAATTATGAATAAACATACTCCCAATACTCCATCTCATATCTCCATACCTTCGTACAAACTTTACCCCATTCTAGGAATAAACACCCTTCTCACTTCTGTCTCTTATTGCTGAGTTGTTTCAGTCATGTCCAACTCTGACCCTATCTGAGATTTTCTTGGCAGAGATACTGGAGTAGTTTCCTATTCCCTCTTCCAACTTATTTCACAGATGAGGAAACTGAGGTAAAAGGATTAAATGAACTGCCCGGGGACACACGGCAAGTATCTGAGGCTGGACTTGAGTTCAGGTCCTCCTGATTCTAGGGCCATTGTTCCATCCACTATAGCACATAGCTATCTTTCTATCCCCTTTTTAACTTATGTTTATTGGGTGTATGTGTCCCAGTAAAGCTCTAAGTGTGGCCCAAAGATTTTATTTGCCTTTGAAAATGCTTCCCTTTTCTATCTATCATCGTGAAGCCAGATTTTCTTCATCTAGTTCAACCAAAACAGCATCTGACAACAGATTGCATGCTAAAGTAGATAGAATCCAGCTTCCTCTATTAAGTCAGATATTAGAGATTTTTTTTTGCAAATCTTCTCTTCTCTTCTCACTAACTTATTTGTTTTGAAAATAATTACTTTTCACAAAAATATGTTATTTATGATAATATCTAATGAGTTTATTATTATTTCCAAGTGACAAATACCTATTTTTAAAATTCATCAGTTTTAACTTATAGTAAATATTGATAGATATAATTTACAACCCTCCCCAAAAAAGCAACTTTGAGATCCTTTATATTATTGTATTTCATCCTGAATTTTATTCCTCTCTAATTTTTAAGAGTGTAAAGGGGCCCTGAGACCCAAAAGCTTGAGAACCACTGATGAATACTATGTGTAATACATTGTCTCCTGTTTCTCTGCTGTTGACTCACAACCCCAGTTCCTTGTAGGAAGACAAAAGCAGAGACTTTGGAATGAGAGAATCTGGTTTTTAATCTTACCCCTTTCACTTACCAAATGTGACACTTTGGTGAGTCACTAAATCTGAACTTTGGTTCCTTCATTTGCAAAATCAGGAGCTGGAACTAACTGGACTCTGAGGTATCTTCCAGTTCTAAAGCTATATCCCTCTATGATTTACAAATGTAAGCTTTTTTCTTTTTTATCTTTGTATTTCTGGTGCCTAACACAGTGTCTAGAATCTAGAAGATGTTTAATAAGTGTTTCTTGGTTGAGTAATTATATTCTGTTCTATATTAAGGAGAAGCCAGGTGGTGACCTAGCATCAGGAAGACCTGGGTTCAAATGTGACCTCTGATATTTATTAATTGTATGACCCTGGGCAAGTCACTTTACCTATTTGCCTCATCTGTAAAATGAGCCAGAAAAAGAAATGGCAAACCACTCACTTTAATCTTTGCCAAGAAAACCCCAAATAATTCCAGAAAGAGTTGGACAGAACTGGAAAATGAGTGAACAAGGTATAAGGAACTATATAGAAAGCATGCCCTGGAAACCTGGATCTGGGTTTTGTCTTGAATGCTTGCCAATAATGTGACCGTGGACAAGCATCTGGAGGTCTTACTCCCATGGTCTCCCCTATGTGAGGCTATATAAGTCACCATTTTGTTGCTAATTTACATTGATGGAGGGAGTTTCCATACCAGGAGTCCTTTACAACCAGAATTATGGGTTAAAATTTTTATTATCCTCCAAACCAAAAAAAGTACTCCCAACCCTTGCAGACCTTACCTTGTAGAATTATACATGAGTGAAAAATGATGTAAAGAAAAAACTTATATTCTATTGAATTCAGAAGGAACTAATTTCCAAAGTTGTTTCTTTTTTTAAGATCGTTTTATTTACTTTACAACATTTTATAATTTAAAATAGTTATATTTTACCAATTGCTGCATTTCTGTTAATTATGTACTTTTATAAGTATTATTTTAATAACAAAATTATCAAATGACTGCCATTCAGCTATTTATTGGTCTTTAAATCACTAAGTATGCTCCTTTCTCCAACAAAACCCCAAGACGCAAGCCAATTTTCATGCCCCAGGCCTGTGGTCAGAATAAATTAGAGCCATGCTCCTAAGTTCTGATCATATCAAATGACATTTGTTTATTGAGAGATCACTGATGGCCTTGGAGAGACAAGCACTGTGAAAAAATCCAACCTAAAGGATTTTTCCCCCAAGCCTTCTTTGAAACACCCCCTGCAAATGCTCCAACCATTGAACAAATCTTATTTCATCAGAATATACCGTAAAGGTGCTGAAATCTGCTCAGATGCACGGAATAAGGGTAAAGTGGCATTTTTCAGGCCTTCTACCACTGCCAAAAATAGCTGTGGAAACACCGTTTTCCAGCACACAGTCGGCGGTCTCAAGCCTCAGATGGATTATATATTTGGTTCTCTGAGAGTTAAGATCTATAACCAAATCTTATCTGTTTAACATCCAAAGATCTGCTTTAGGTTTTTGGCAGCCAACATATGCTCCCCCTGTGGCAACTATATAATGGCATCCTAGGACTAGAGGGGGGGAAATCCAGACCTTTTCAGACCCAATTACCTGTGAAAGTATTTTAAGATTGAGCTCAAACAAAGCTGCTGGATTTCAGTCTGCAAGCATCATCTTGGTTTACAGCTGTTTTAAGATTCCCCTCAAATGCTTTATAGCTTTCACCACCTGTAACCCTGAATAAAAAAGACTTATCTCACTTTATTCATGGGGCAGAGAAGTGATGGCAGATACTGTTTATGACAAGGCTGCCAAGTGCTATTGTAGAAAGAGGGCTGGCCGGGAAATCAAAAGTCTTTGGGGCTAGACCCGACTCTGCTACCTTGAAAAAACTGATGTCTCGTTTACTCGTGTGTTCTCCATAAAAATAATCTTTTATGGAGAGCCCACACATGGCAAGCGTTCACAAGATGGTCAGAAAAAGCAATACAAGGACACTCTCGAGGTCTCTCCTAAAAACTTGGGAATATGAGAGACACTGGCAAGGGAGCACCCAGCATGGTGCTCCCTCATCAGAGAAGGGATTGTGAACAATGAGCAGAGCAGAATTGAATTAGCTCAGAAGAAATGGGAGATGCTCAGAGTTGGAGAATTCATCCTAAATGTTCATAGGGACTATTTGTGTCCAAGCTGGGGCAGGATATTCTGAAGTCATGTTGTTCTGATCAGCTATAGTCACTTGACTCCAAAAAGAAATGTCATTTTGGTGCTCTTTGAGAACAAAGGACAGCAGCCAACCAACTCATCTGTAGTTACTGGAGTTAATGATTTCTCAAATGCTTTCCAGTTCTGTTATCTACATTTGGAGACAAGTGCCATCTTGTTAAAGGACATTGGAAATAGAGTGAAGGCTTCCCAAGTTACTGATTCCAGTGTAGGGATACTGGACATCCAAATCCCACCACTGAAGCTTTTTATCTTTATGCAATTAGATAAGTCTATCTCCGTGAACCTCCTTTCTCATTTATCAAATTAGTAGGGAAGCACTGACAGGGAACATTGTGTTTGTGGCCACTGATACGTCCCTTCCAGGACTTGCTGTGTTATTGCTTACTCCAAAAGCTATAACTAGGGAGGGGAAGCTAGGACTTTTTCCCTGTAGGGTTAAATCTAAATTTAAAGAGCATTTAAATCACTCACAACCCTCCAGAAGCATAGGAACAGCAGAGCTTAGCACCTAGTTAGCAAAAATAGATAAGGTAAGATAGAAAGTTACCAGCTGGAAGGCTGGGGTGTGCTCAGCCCCTGCCTGGTTCTGCTTCTCTCACACCTAAATGCACTGTGAGCTCCCTGGAAGCAATTTTCTTATCTGTGTATCCATGTTCTTTTCCCCTGACTCAGCCCCGTTCAGCCAAGGGGTGCTTTGTGCCACTGGTCCCACACTCTGAACCTCTCTCCTGGAGTCTTCTCCAAAAAAGAAGAAAATCACTTACAATAAAATATTAAATCATAATTTTAGAAATGAGGTTACCACCACAGAGGTCATTGACTTCTGCCCCTTGTTTCACAGGTAAGGAAACTGAGTCCAAGGAAGGACTTTCCCCACTGGTTAATGACTGAAGTACAACTTGATAGCTAAAAAACTATAGCTGTTTTAATTCAGTGGTGGAGAGCTTGGGGGGAAGAAACCTGACTTAAAATCTGTCCTTGCTGGATAACTCTGGCTGAGCCATTCATCCTCTGCCTCAGTTTCTCATCTATGAAATGAGAATAATAAAAATAACACCCATTTTTCAGGGTTGTTGCAGAATCGAATGTTAGAGTATATGTTTAAAGAGAATGTATTTTGTAAGCCTTAGAATGATATATAAATGCTAGCTATTATTAAGTCATAATACAACTCAGAAGGAAGTTCTAACTGAAAAGCAGTGCCTTTGAAGAGGTTTTAAGGTTAGTGAAAATTAGGAAAAATCTCCATCAAAGTCGTGTCATTGTGTTCTTCCTTTTCATGCCCCTGTGACCATATTCCCAAATGTGTCATAGACAATATATAGCCCAGTCCAATGCAATATTGATTACAATTACTGATTTAGAGTCAGTAGTTCCTGCTACTTGGCAAGGCTGAGCAGGTAGATCTCAAGCTCAGGAGTTCTGAGCCTTGGCGAGCTAAGCCAATCGGGTACCTATTCCCTCTCACCCTCTCCACCCTTGCCCCAATAGCAAGGGGCTACCAAGCTACCTGGGGACAGGTAAACTGGCCTAGGTCAGATATGAAGAGATTCAAGTTTTTGGAGTGGTGGTCAGACCTGGGATGACCACTGTATTTTTTTCCCCTGGCAAAATAGAGAGACATTCTCAAAAACACACAGAACATACTAAATTTGGTGGAAGTGGATGATAAAATGGAGAAACTAAAAAAAAAAAAAAAAAACTTTTCTTTATTGCCATTAGATTGTAAACTCCTTGAAGGCTTAGCACAGTGCCTGACACATAATAGAGCCTTAATAAATGCTTACTGACTGACTGCCTTCATTGCAGAAAGCTTTGAGGGCTCCCATTCACAGATTTATGGCATCCTCTTCTCCCCACTGCCTAGCTAAAGACTCTCATTCATTGTCCTGTTTTCTTAAACTTGAATCTCAAACACTTCCAGCATCCCTGTCCTAATTTTCCTTTTGTCTGTAGCCCTTCTCTACAATAGGATCCAATAAGTACCACCAGATTGAGGGGGGCCGGGAAGGGGAGCAGCCCCTGCATGGGTTGGGGAAAGGGCATCTAGGCTTGAGAAGTGGATTTCCACATAATCAAGAGCCTCAGCGTTGAACTCCAGTCCCAACCTTCCTTGCTGTGTTTACTGTGTGACCTTGTTATCTAGTTATCAAATTATTAAGCTATCTAAATTATCTGAGCTTCATTCCCCCCATCTGTAAACCGGGGAATATTAACATTTGTACAACCTCCCTCATATGTTGTTGTGAAAAAGTACTTTGTAAATTTTAAAGCACTATATGAATATGAATTTTTATTATTATCCAGGGGTTCATTTTTACTAGTTAATTGGTCTTTGGCATCTCCATAATGGTAGAAATCAAGAATTATGGGGGAACAGCCTGAGTGTACCTCAGGGTCACATAGACCAGCCTTCTACCACAATTTTACTTACATAAACCAATCCTCTGGGAGAGCTGTAGCCTTAAAAATTTTCAGTGAAGGAAATTGGCTACATATGCTCCCCTTGTGGCTTCTGTGCTTGCTCAATTCCCCCAACTTCAGTATATACAGAGACAGTTTCTTCTCATCCCTCCTGCATCAGGAGCAAAGGATCTATTCTCTATTCCTAAAGAAAGAAACTATAGTTAGTTGCTTTCCAACATTGACCGCTAACCAGAGTTGTAACTTCTTGGTTTCTGGCATGTGACCCAGTAAAACATGGTAAATATTCATTATTAGAATTAGCTGGTTTAGAAAACATGGTAAGCAGCCTGAGGGTTTGGGAGTAATATATATATTTTTTTTTGGTTGGAGGATTTTAAAAATTCTGATCCATAGTTCCTGCTTTAGAGAAGGACTTCCTGGTATGAGAACTCCTTCCATCAATGTTATAAATCAGCAACTCACTGGTGACTTTTAGAGCCTCACATATTGGAGATCAGGGAACTGATCCAGCAGCTTGCCCAAAGTCACATTTGGATAAGCATCCAAAACAAAAATCAAAACCAGGTCTCCAACACATGCCTTCTATACTCTGTTTTTGTACTTTGTTGTTCAGTTGTGTCCAACTCTTCATGACCCCATTTGGGTTTTCTTGGCAGATATACTGGAGCAGTTTGCCATTTACTTCTCCAGCTCAATTTACAGATAAGGAAACTGAGGTAAATAGAATAAAGTGATTTACCCAGGATCACAAGACAAGCAAGTGTCTGAGGGCAGATTTGAACTCTGGAAGATGATTCTTCCTGACTTTAGGCTCCATGTTCTATCCACTACCACCTAATTATCTTGAACCAAGGAGGCACTTATTACATGCTTATTACATGGGGCAGCTTATACATAAAAATACAGATAGAATGATCATTCTCCAAGTTCGGGAAATAGGGAGGAGAACAGTTTAAGGAGCAATTGGCTTAAAAAGTAGAGAAATGGAAAATGACTGCATGATTGTTAGGAGCAAGCCATGAAAAGTTTATAATACCAAACTGAGGAACTTGTGGTTCATCCCAGAGGTAATGGAGAACAAGTAGGCAAGAACTGTATCATATCTAAACTTTGTACTTCCCTTAGGACCCCTCACAATGGTTTCGAATACAGTAAAGCACACCATCAATTTGTACTGTGTGTTGTATTGTATTGTATCAGTGATTTATTCAGTGAAACCACTGAAATCACTAATAAAATCTTGCTCTAATGAAAAATGAGACCATTTATTTTGGTCTAGACACAAACTGGCTTGCCCTTTTGAAGAATCTGTGCCCAAGTTGGAAGGATCCTTTAGGAACATTTGCTTCATACTATCGCTTTTCCCCATCTTTCATTTTTTCTTACCATTTAAGAATGTGTTAAGCTATGGCGTTGACTGCTTTGTCAGTAACATCACAGCCATGGCCCAAAATGATCTGGTGAGTTTTAGCAATTTAGTCATCCAAACATGATCAACTGAGTAGCAATTGGTTCAGTTGCAGGATGATCAGCAGTTATATTTATGACTTCAAAAAATGGTTCCCTCCAACCCTGAAACAGGCTTGTTTTTAGAAAGTATTTGAAAATCAGAATTTCTTTAAAAACCAGATAAAGTAAAGATAATCATTAACATTTCAATTTGATCACAATTCAATTTTGCTAAACATATACTTGTGCAGTCAACACTAAGGATATGAAGACAAAAATGAAACATTTCCTTCCCTCAGGAAGCTTATTCACAACTGCAATTCTAAAATCTTTAAAGATGGAGATGTGGGCATTGAAATCATTCTTTTAATCCTCCCCTAGTGTCTAATAAAGTGTTTTAGTAAGGTGTCAGTAAACACTTAGCTAACTAAATATAACATTATATGCCATACTTTTGTAGCTCTTCCCTTTCTTTCCCTTTGTGACACTCTCTTTGGAGTTGAAGAGATGGATCAGTATGGGGAGGAAAATTTTCTAGCCACATTGCTCCTGGCTTTGTTGAGTGCCATAACTGACTATTGAGACCAAACTCCATGGATACACTAAATGAATAATCCCCCACCTAGTTTGCCTTCCTCCTTCTGGATTTGAAGTGTGAATATTACTCTCTGAACTGCTGGCTGTCCAAAGTGAGGAGGGCACTGCCCTTCCCTCCATTTTCTATATGGACATACCATACCTAATTTGTATTTGTACACTGAATTTTTTTTTAATTTTTAAAATTTATTTCTTCTCATGCTTCCATGCAAGGTTCATATTTATTGTTGATTTGTCACCATAATACCCTATTGCATTAACATATTATAACTTATTCTTTCTCTCAACCCTTCTTATTCAGTCTTTCCTCTGTAAATTATTTCTACCTATTTGTATATATCTTATTTTGTATATATTTGTCTACAATTACATTGCAAACTCCTTGCAGACAGGGAGTGTCTTTTGCCTCTTTTAGTTTATAAGGCTTAGCACAGTGTCTGGTACATTGTGGGCTTTTAATAAATGTTTATCATTTGATTAATATTCAAATTAGTTGAATATAAACATTGCTTTCTCTTTTGTGACTTTGAGACTGTGACCTTGTGACTTTGGACAAACCCTTCACCTTTGAACCTCTATTTTTTTCTTAAATGAGGGAGATTAGACTTTTAAGACTTCTAACATCTTTCCCATGTATGATCTTATGACTCTATGAAATGCAAAGGTCAGTCTTGGTCCCTGGGAATAAATGATGAAACATCTCATAGTAGAAAGGTAAGGGGGCTACAGGTGCAAAACATCACACCCATTGGAAGATACAGTTGCTCTATTGGTCAGTTTTACTTAAACATTCTTTTTACTACAGGAAGTAGTGGCAGATGAAATTTTTGAAAATTATTACCATAAAAAACCAAAGATGGGCAGCTAGGTGGTGCAGTGAATAGAGCACCAGCCCTGAAGTCAGGAAGACCTGAGTTCAAATATGACCTGAGTCACTTAACTCTTTCTAACTGTGTGACCTTGGGCAAGTCACTTAACCCCAAATCACCTCAGCAAGAGAGAGAGAGACAGAGAGAGACAGAGAGAGAGAGAGAGAGAGAGAACCAAAGATGTTAATAAAACTTTGATCTATAAAGGGAAAATTTTTTTTAAAAAATTACTATGGAAACAGATTCACATATCTGTTACAAAATACACATATACATACAGATACACACACTGATTTTTTTTAATGATCTAACTTTCAAATTTTATTTATGATGTTGATGACTATTTGCAACAATATATAATTAAGTAATTAATATATCCTTTTATTGCAATAAAAGATGATGTAGATAGAAAGACAAGGCCATTGAAATTCAGCCAAGTTGAAGGTCTGAAGGAGAAAAAGGCAGAGCTGCAGAAATGTAAAGGGGAGGCCCTTTCTGATGTAAATGAAGTGATTTACAGTTTGGAGAGGAGGCCTAGGATTAGAATAGCCTACTTGCAGTTGAAAAAGCCAGCAAAGGCCAGAACTTGCCCCAAAGCCCAGAAGGCCTCCATTTATATGGGAGTCTCCCAACTGAAATCTGGGATAAGTGGAATATGGCTGTAAGTGAGGGCAGAGTTCCACAAGCTGGTGCTGGTGGAGAGAGAGCCTGGCTCTAAAATCTGCAAGAATTGTTGAAAGAGAGAAGCTATATCTCTCTTACCTACTTCCTAGAAAATGGTATATGCCAAAGCCAGGGTCTTAAGAGACTCAAAGGGGAGCCACTTGTACCAAACCTACTGCCCTTTCTGAAAAAGCCCAATAGCATTCCAACTAATGCTTGGGCCAAAGGCTGAAAGTGATACAGTTTGAAGCTGCCCATTAAAGAACAAACCCAATAGCTGGGCTGGCAACAGTGGCTAGAATGCCATCTGGAATCAGGAAGACTCGCCTTTATGATTTCAAATCTGGTCTCAATCACTTGCAGCTGCATGGTCCAAGTCACTCAGCCCAATTTCCTCAATTGTAAAATGAGTTAGAGAAGGAACTGGAAGAAAATCCCAAATGGGGCCAGGTCACAAAGAGTTGGACATGAGTGGAAAATGACTGGACAACAACAGCTGAGCAATCTACCCGACCAATTCCAATAGCGGCTGTGCAGGATGAGGAGCCAGCCCAGATGAGCAGTTAAGCAATTTGATCATTAATATATGACTTCCCAAGTGAACTCACCTGAAAAAGAAAGAATATCAAAGTCCTACTGTTCTAGAGTTGTGAGATTCCTTGGCTATTCCCTATAATTGAGCCTCACTACAAAGTTACTGGTCTTTTGTGCCTACTTTCTATCACCCCATTGCCAAGATGCTGTATTTGTCAAGAGAATCTACCCCACATTGGGAAGTGGATATTCTGTAACTACTATTCTTATTATCATTTGAATAAATATTTTTGCTAAAACTTGAGTTTATTACTGATTGTTCATGAGAAGCACACCGATGTGGGCTCATGGGCTACCAGCAGTCATTTACAGGTGTATCTATAGAGTTTAAGAAAGGATTTACCCTCTGGGGACCCACCCAGTCAGTGCAAGTGGAAGACAGGGAATGAGATCAAAGGGAAAACTAAATAAACTATAAGCTGGGGCAACTAGATGGTGCAGTGGATAGAGCACCAGCCCTGAAGTCAGGAAGACCAGAGTTCAAATCTGACCTCAGTCACTTAACATTTTTTAGCTGTGTGACCCTGGGCAAGTCACTTAATCCCAAATGCCTCAGCAAAAAAATAAACTACAAGCCACTCTTCACAGAATCACGAAATGTCAGAGTTGGAAGGGTCATTAGAAGGATCTAATTCAAATTATATTTTAATCAAGACTCACCTCTACGACATTCCAACAATCAATCCAATCTTTGCTATCCTGAAGTCCTCCAGTAGAAGAAAAGTCCTCCCCCCCAAGATACCTCACTTTATTCTGAGGGACCTCAAATTGTTAGGAAGTTTTGTCTTTACATCAAAATCAAATCATTCACTCTGCAACTTCTACCCATTGTTTCAGAGCCTCCCTCTGAGACCAAGCAGTCCAAGGCTAATCTCTCTTCCACTTGTCAACCCTACAATATCTGAAGACAGCTACCACATCATCAGTCTTCTCTTGCCATGCTAAATATCCCCACCTGTTTTAACTGAACTGCGTATCACAGGAGTCTAGTCTACTGGCTCTCCTGGCCCTATTCTTCAAGAAATTCCTCCTCTTCGTAATACATGATCACACCATCATCATAGTCATCATAAACTTGTCTAATCTTCATAGAAAGGATCTGCTAAAAATGTTTGTGGCAGCCCTTTTTGTAGTGGCAAGAAACTGGAAACTGAGTGGATGCCCATCAGTTGGAGAATGGCTGAATAAATTATGGTATATGAATGTTATGGAATATTATTGTGCTGTAAGAAACGACCAGCAGGACGATTTCAGAGAGGCCTGGAGAGACTTTGCATGAACTGATGCTGAGTGAAATGAGCAGAACCAGGAGAATGTTATACATGGCAACAAGATTATGTGATGATCAATTTTGATGGATGTGGCTCTTTTCAACAATGAAATGACTTAAAACAATTCCAATAGACTTGAGATGGACAGAACCATTTGCACCCAGTGAGAGGGCTATGGGGACCGAGTGTGGATCACAACATAGTTTTGCTTTTTTTTTTCACCTCTTTTGTTATTATATGCTTGCTTTTTGTTTTTTTTTCTCATTTTCCCCCTTTTCGATATGATTTTTCTTGTGCAGTATGATAAATGTAGACATATGTATAGAAGAATTGTACATGTTTAACATATATTGGGTTACTTGCCACCTAGGGGGTAAGAGAAGGAAGAGAGAAAAAATGGAACACAAGGTTTTGCAAGGGTGAATATTGAAAGCTGTCTTTTGAGTATATTTTGAAAATAAAAAGCTATTGTTTTTTAGAAAAAAAAGAAAAGAAAGAATCTGCTAGTAAATACAATATAAAGGACTTGAGGGCCAGACACTGTTTCCCATTTTTTCCCTTTGTGTCCCTAACATGTAGCACAGAGTCTTACTCAATGTATTCTCCAAAATGAGACTTCATTAATGTAGGGAATGAGAAGATTGCCCCTCTCAGTCATCAGCTTGGGACAGTAAGCATTTTCAATGACGCCCAGGATTACAAAGCCAGTGTAAATTAAAGGCAGAATCTACCAACTTCCTGATCCCAAGTCTGACCCCTTTATTCACTATCCCAATCTGTCTTGAACAGAGTAGGTACTTGGCAGTGGATTACCAAATTAAAAACAAGATATTTATTCAAATTCTCCTAAAGCACAGCTCTGATTTTTAAAAGTAATTTTAATAATATAAGAACACCCCCAGTGCTCTTATATTAATAACATTATGTAACATAATAACATACTATATTAATAACAGGACACTTAGCTTGGAGTGGGAAGGCAATGTTGTTACCAGCAGGCAATATGCTTGGCTACAGTCTAACTGTACTATTAAAGGAAGTCAGAATTAAGTTGGGGCATCCAAAACCAATTCAGTTTCTGGGGCATACTTATTGTTTCTTGAGTTCAAATCCAGCAACACATACTTAAAAGCTCTGCGATCCTAGGCGAGTTAATTAACCTCTGTCTGTCTCAGTTTCCTTATCTGTAAAATGAGGATAATAGCATGTTCTTCCAGATTCATGGTGAGGACAAAAGAAGACAATGTTTGCAAAGTGCTTTACAAACCTTAGATATAAATTATTATTCAGATTTTATTATGCTTATTATTTTGATGGAGCATGCTTGGTAGAGAAGCAGTGATTTCAAGAACATAATGTTGTATATCCTGCCAAATGTCATTTTGTCAATTAGCTCTATTAAACTTGGTTTTTTTTGTCTTACAAAGAAGGGTTTAGTGTTGCAGAAGAAATTTTTTTTAAAGATATCAAAAAACTTTTAAAGAAATAGTTTCTCATGTTAAAAAAAACATAACATATAAGAATAGAGTATAAGTATATTCTTTCAAAATTCTGGATTTGAACTCAATATATTTGGTGGCTGATTCTTGGGAAGGAATCTTTACTTCTCAATATAAGGGTTCTAAGCAAGAACATCAGAGCCCACTAGCCAAAGAAGAACAAAGGAAAAAGGAGATACAATCTGTGGTGGTAATGATTTCTGAAAGAAGCTATTATTTTAAGAAATCTTCAAACAAAAATTGTGCCTGTAATCCTCCTGTAAAAAGCCAGTGAGAAGCTGATGACACCAGAGTCAGGTATAGGAATCCCCTGAGGAAACTCAAGCAGTAATAGGTACCTCTGAGTGCACATAAGACTTTAAAAATCTAAATTGAATCTTTATTTAGGAATAAATTTATGTGGATAGATTCTTCACTCAAGGGTATTTGTTTGCCTTTTATGAATGTTCAAAGGCAGCATTTTTTTTCTTCTTCCTGGGGTTACAAGCTATTCTGAACTCAGTAAAAAAAAAAAATGGGGATAAATTAGGGTAATAAATACATCCATTTCTTTGTCCCTCAAAGTGGACTGCTTTACCTAAATTCCCCCAATTAAAAAAAAAAAAACTCCTCAATAATACAGCCTATCGGCTTTGATCTTCACTCTGGAAATATATTCAGTCCCTGTGTCCCCTTCCTCTCTTTGATTGCTTCCTCCCAGAATCTCCAATGTCAGGTTGTCTAGCCCAACCAGGTCTTCCTTCCTCTCAGGCAGAAATGTCAAATACAACACCAAATATAAGGTGTCAAATACAAAGCTAAAACATAATTGGGAATTATCCAACAACAAAAAAAAAATAGAACAGCACACAGATAATGATAAAATGTGGTTTTCTAAGTCCACTTGCTGCCGCAATGATCTTTATATACAATTTAGTGGCTCTGTTTCGATCCAAGTTTATATTACTTTTCTTGGGCTCCTATCCTGACCTTCTCTATTCTAATTACCATGGATAAATACCTTCCCCATACCCACAACTTTTTTTGAAGCTTTTTATTTTCAAAACATATGCAAGGATAATTTTTCACCATTAACCCTTGGAAAACAATGTGTTCCAATTTTCTCACCTTCCCCCCCACCCCCACCCCTAGATGGCAAGTAACTCAATATATGTTAAATGTGGTAAAAATATATGTAAATCCAATATAGGCATACATATCTATACAATTATCTTGCTGCATAAGAAAAATCAGATCAAAAAGAGAAAAAATGAGAAAGAAAATAAAATTCAAGCAAATATCAACAAAAGAAGTGAAAATGCTATGTTGTGATCCACAATCAGTTCCCACAGAACTCTTTCTGGATGCAGATGGCTCTCTTCATCACAAGATTATTGGAACTGGCCTGAATCGTCTTATTGTTGAGAAGAGTCATGTCCATCAGAATCGATCATCATGTAATCTTGCTGCTACTGTGTACCATGATCTCCTGGTACTGCTCACTTCACTTAGCATCAGTTCAAGTAAGTCTCTGCAGGCTTTTCTGAAATCATCCTGTTGATCATTTCTTATACAACAATAATATTCCATTCCATTCATGCCATAATTTATTCAGCCATTCTCCAACTGATGGTCATCCACTTAGTTTCCACTTTATTGCCACTTCAAAAAGGGCTGCTACAAACATTTTTGCACGTGCATCCTCACAACTTTTTAGCTCTCTCTTTACCTGTTGTCTTCATTATAATATAAATTCATCAAGGGAAGGCTCTTTATTTCTGCTTATATTACAGTGAAGCACAGTGTCTGCAAATAGTAAGTGCTTTAAAAACACTTATTTATTTAATTCATTTTTGTCAATTTGATTTGACTTATAGTCCCTGTGTCTAGTGGCAAGTACTTAATTAATGTCAAATAGATGGATTTGAATGAGCCAATTGCTAAATCTCTTCCATCTGTAACTCTAAGATGTTATGATAGATTTTGTTTTCCAAGGAGTTAGTTTCCTAAAAGCTTGAAGACAGTATTCAAACCCCAGTTTTATCTTTAAGATACATTTTCAATGTTCTTGCCCAACAAAAACCTCCTGCTGTGTTTGAGAATTTTGTAATTACTTTTTCAAGTTTTTGACTATTCTAGCAGAATAATGCAAAAAGTAATTAGGATGCTCATAAAAAGAGTGAAAAACTTTATTTTCACAAAAGAGAACAACATGCCAGGATGTAAACAAATAATTTAATCCATATCGGGTCGCAGCAAATTAAATTGTCTCCTTTCTTAAGAAAATGTACTTAGCAAAAAAAGAAAAAGAAAGAAAATGTACTTAGCAAAAATGCAAATTAATAAAGACATAAGAACAACCTGAGTTTTGATCCAAATTCACAGTGGGACTAATTAAAAGTTAAATTTTGCCAAATCTAAGCCATTTTATGTCATGGTTTGAGTCAATCATATGTGTTTAGAGAGCCTTATAAAAAACAGTAAGCCTTTACTAAATGGAGGGGGGGGAGAAATCCCACTGATAGCAGCGGAATTTAATAGATGAAAGGCTGCTCCAATATAGAATAACAATAATTCATATTCAGTAGGAAATAAGGTTTTCAAAGAACTTTCTTTTTTAAAAAAATGTATACACACACACTCAGAGCCTTGAAATAGAGAAAAACATTTAAGCAGTACTAACTACTAATGATCATTGATAGTGTATGGAACATTCTTAATAGCTCCCCACCTCTTTACACAGAGTCTATAATCTTTTCTCTGGGACCAGGACTGATCACTCTAATATTTCAGTTTGGTTTCCTTTTAGAGTTCTTTTCAATTATGTTATTCTAATTGTTCTGTTTGTTGTTCTTTTAAATTCACTTATTTCACTCTGTGTCCATTCATACAAGTCTTACCATGTTTCTTAATTTCTTATAATCATTTCATGCAGGGCAACAATATTCCATTACATTCATATACCACAATTTTTCAGCTAAGTCTCAATCAGTAGGACGTCACTTTGTTTTCAAAATTTGGAAAGCACTTCCCTTACAATAACACTGTGAGATAGGGACTCCAAGTGTTTCAGGTGGAACCAATCTAAATGGGCTCCCCTGAGCCAGTTGTTAAATTTTCACTGTGAATATTTACACCTTGGAAATTGGCAAATGCTACAAATCAGGTTTTGATTTGATGTTTTATTGATTCTCTGGTCTTAGGAAAGTGATAGAAAATGTGTTAATATGTTTAAACTTAAAAGTTTGTACTACATACTTCCCCCCTCCCCCCCCAAGAGCTCATTGTTAAATATTTACCAGTATTCTGCTGGTGATTATTCTGACTTTCTAAATGAAGTTAATGAGGCCTCAAAAAGCAAAATAACTTACATAAGGTAACACAGCCAGTAGATGTGAAAAGTGGGACTTTTGTAGGTCCTTCTGACTGAACCCAATCTTCTCTCCACTGTTCCCTGTTGTTTCTCTGTGAGCAGCAGCAGATGATGATTGTTTTGCATGGTAGAACCTTCACTCATTAAAAATAAGGTCCCTTCAGGATCACCTCAGTGCCTCAGGCTTCTCTGATACAAAGATAGGAACTGAAAACATAAGCAATGTTCAGGAAATCATGTCCATCCTAAACTCCAGACAAATTAAGAGTAGTAGGAGATGGTTAGTGCAAGCCCTTTTTTATCTGAATAGGACAAAATTAGGGGAGGCTTTTATGAATGTCCCAATCTACAACCAACAGACTCTAAAAATACTTTGGAATACACCAATCACTCCTTAGCTAAGTAAGGATTAACACAAGAGTTATAGAATTCCTCTAGTGACAAGGGCTGAACTGTGGATTTCAAAGTCATTTTAGCTCTTCTTATCTATCTTCCCCCCCCCCCCACTAATTCTGGGGAAAGAGTCTGCTCTCCTTAGAATTCTTTACCTGAAATGAATCCAAATCTGTAAAAGACACAAAAGAGCCATGATATATGGCCCCTTGCCCATGAGCATTTACAATCTAATTAAGGAAATAAATTTCCATATATTAAACAATCTAAGAACTAAGCTGAATGATTATAGATTATAATAGAATTTCTGAGGAGGAAGTAATCTTTATGGCCCAGGATAGTTAGAACCAGGAAATGCAGCACAGGTAAGCTTAACAACATGAAGAAGGAGAAGAAGGAGAAGAAAAAGAAGGAGAAGGAGGAGGAGGAGGAGGAGGAGGAGGAGGAGGAGGAGGAGGAGGAGGAGGAGGAGGAGAATCGGTGATTCTCCTACTCTAGTGACTGAACTTGAGTCAAAAGTATGACCAAAGGTGGACCAAAAAAATTTATAATGCATTTGTTAATATGTAATGCCTAAGTGAAAAGATAATAATAAGCATGTCTACAATACTTTAAGGCTTGCAAAATGCTTTCCCAATATCACCCTGTTCTCTTCTCATAGTAACACAGAGGGGTAGGTACTATAGGTACTATTGTTATCCCCATTTTGCCAACAAGAAAAGTGAGGTAGAAGGAAATTATGTGACCCAGCCAGTTAATATATGTCTGAAGTTTTATTTGAATTGGGGTCTTGCTGACCCTAGATCCCAGTCCAGATTTAGTTCTCTACTGTACCCCTTTGGCTTCCTTGATGTAACAGTTCCACTGAACTGATTTTCTGCTAATCACACCATCCATGGGGCAGAGTTGTCCATCCCAATCCCAATCTTCTCATAAGAAATCCTGACAAAATGGAGCATGTCCACAAAGAACAAGGAGAATCAACAAGAAACTGAAAAACAAGTCTTCTTGAGAACAGTGGAAGAGCCTCAGAGGTTGATTTTAAAGAAAAGAAAGCTTAGGAGAGGTAACTTCCAACATTCATAGGCTTTCCTTGTCTCTTTTGAAGGGTAGAACTAGAATCAACAAATAAAAGTTATAAGGAGATGGAGTTAGGCTCATTCAAACTCAGAGAATTTTCTAACAGCTGATGCAATCCAGAACAGGAATGGGTTATCCATGAGATAATGACCTCCCCATACCAGAGGTATTCAAGCAAAGGCTGTTTGGTCAGGTAGCAATATTATATTGGGACTTAGTCATTTAGTCTGATTGAACTAGATAACCACTCTTCCAACTATATAAATTTAATGTTAAAAATAAGTTCGACCTATGGGAAATAGGAGAAGGAAGTAGATTATGGTAATTGTCTTAAATTATATTTGAAAGTCTGTCATGTGAAGGAAAGATAAAGTGATAGGATTTTGAGCTCATAGGTTTATTATTGGAAGGAATCAACTATCCTAATCCCTTCCAGAAAGACAAGAAATCTTATTGTTGTTTGTCCTTTGTTCTTGAAGAGGACCGTGACTTCAGGAAGGTGATTCCATGACTTACAAATGAATTGGATTTAAGTGAAGGTAAGTAACTTGCTTGAGATTACACTGATGGGTGGCTCCCACTTGGTCTCAGAGGGCAGAACCAGAAGCAATGGGTCAAAATTGCAAAACAATCAACTTAGAAGTGATGTCAGGAAGAATTTCCTAATGATTTCTTGGTCTATAAGCAAAGGCTGGACAACTAATTATCAGGCAGTGTGGATCCTTTCAGAGAATGAAGTCAACTACATGTCCACTGAGTTTTCTCCCAACTCTGAAGTACTATGAGTGCAGAAACCTGAAAAAAACTTCATTAAATAATATTGTTCTAAGTGTAGCATAAAGTACTTGTTGACTTATTGACTACTACAAGGAGGAAAAACATAGAAACCAAAGACTGGTGTCTATTTACAATCTTAAGAGAAAAAGTGAATTAGAATTAATAGTCAAAGAATCTTGATCAGGGTTTAGAGAAACTCAAAGTGTTCAGATATTTTAGTCATTGAAATTGATGAGTTTAAATGGAAATAGTTATTAAGCAAGAATATCTATCTTACTGATGTTTAATGTTGTTTATAGTAAAACATTTTATTTTTGAAAATAAAGAATAAGAAAGGAAAAACTCCTTCAATTTAGCCAAGTCATTGTAACCTTCAAGCTGGAGCTTTCCATAGCATGAATTGAAAAGCCAAATTTCCAGGGATTAGAAAAGGAAATGAATACATAGGAATCCAAGAGAGAAGGAATATATCATTTGCAAGGTCTTTGGTCTCTGCATGAAAGAGACAGATTAGATAATAGCTTAAAAGAATATCAAAATCAAAAGAAAAGTTTATTGTGGTATTTGTTTGAGGGATTTTTTAAAGATAAGACTGCCCTGAACATATTTAAGGGCAGAAAGAAAAAAGTCTGTGGTAAAGAAGAGATTGAAAAATCTTAGAAATAGAGAAAATAATTGTGGAATTAAGTCACATGGAAAATGATTTGGTCCAAAGTAAAGTTAGCTCTGGAGAAAAGGGAAAAAAAAAATGCTTTCTCTAAGACTGAAAGAAAGGATGAAAGGTTTCATAGAGGTGATTGTGATAGTTGGAAGATCTGTATACATGTTAAATGTGAGGTCAGCTACTAAGAGCCATCAGGATGTGAGGGTAAGGAAGGGGAAGATGAGAAGTAGAAAGCAAAGAGTAAAATCGAGTGCTTAAGCACAGTGCCTGACACAAAGTATTAAATAAATGTTGGACCCACCAATCCAGCCATCTATGTATCAATCTGTCTATCCATCTATCCATCCTGCCTGGCTATTCATCTTATCTCTCAATATGACTATCTATTCTATCTATCTATTCATCCTGACTGGCTAACCATCCTATCTATCAATCTATCATTCCATCTATCTACCTATCTAGCCATCCATCCAACAATACATCTATCTCTCTATCTACCTACCTATCCATCCTGTCTATCTATGCCTCTATCTGTCTATTCTATTTCCTGTTTGTTTATCTACCTATTTACTCATCCTGTCTATCAATCTTCCTATCTATCCATCCAGCTGTCTGTCTGTCTATCCTGTCTATTTCCTGTTTGTCCATCTGTCTACTACCTACCTATCCATCTACCTAAATACTTTAAGAAGTAACTATAGTGGAGATTGCACAAGATATTGTAGGATCATAATTTTAGAGCTAGAAGATAACTTATTGATCACTTAGTCTAACCCTTTCATTTTAAAGATGAAGAAATGAAGATCCCAAGAATGTAGTCACACCAGCAGTAAATAACAGGGTCTAGAGTTTGAACCCAAATATGTAAGACCAAAAGCCATACCCCAGTGGATATCTCAAAGGCAGCTAGATGGTACAGTGGATAGAACTTTGGGCCTAGAATCAAGGAGAGCTGAGTTCAAATTTGCTCTCATTTACTAGCTATGTGTCCTTGGGCAAGGCATTTAACCATGGTCTGCTTCAGTTTCCTCAACTAGAAAATGGGAATGATAATGATAGTAGCTATCTCTCAGGATTGTTGTAAGGAGCAAATGAGATGATATTTATAAAACGCCTGGAACATAGTGGGTATGCTAGCTGCTTATTATATTGGAAATGATAGCTATTCGTTTTATGAACCAACAGTCGTCAAAAGAATTGCAAACATCAACAACGATAGGAATGACTGCCAAAAATCACCAGTAGTAAGAGAAATGCAAGCTGATTTTCACTGATCCTTCCAGAATGTCATTTAAAGGTCTTTCCTCTGGAAAATTCTGCAAATCAATCTTGATCCTGTCTCATCCCTGCCCCAAGTGAGCACACATTGCAACCCTGAATGGTATTTCCCTCCCAATAAAGGCATTTTCTGAATCGTATTGATTTTGAGATCTGTGGGATTCTTTAGCATTGATAATGGGAAAGGTTTAATTAAATCCTAGCAGGACCCTACAAACCTTGCAATCCAGATGTGGAGAAGGTGCTTGAAAAAAAGAGAAGAAGCAAAATTGCTTAGGAAAGGCACACATATGGTTTAAATTATGTATCAATATAATATCTATGAAACTGAACCCTATTCCCAAGGGTAAGAAGGAAGCAGAGAATAGAAGACATAGTTGGTTAAAAATAGTCCCTTTTTCTTAGCTTAAAAAAAATTATCATTCTTAGATCAAACACATAAGGATCTTTTCATCCCCCCACTACAGGCTGGTGCTTCAATTTCAAAGGCAGCTTGATGTTTCTGATCTGTTATCAGTCATATGGATTCTGTACACACAGAGAAAGCCACTTCAACCTAAGCTGCTGCTGTCTTCAGCACAAATGCCAAGTTAAGGAGCCTACCCAGCAAAAACAGCTCTGCTCCAAATCCATTTGGGTACAGGAGGTACATGCACATATACACTCACATATAAACATATACATGCTCACAGGACTTTACCATTATATACAGATTCTCCTGAAACAGATGCTGAGATTCCTAATGAAGCTAAACTTTTGGGTTAGATTGGTTGGTCTCCTTTGGTAGTATGCGTAGGGAAAGGGTGAAGGTGAGGTAGAATAAGGGAATGAGATTGAGTTTATAAGCTGTTTTGTCCATGAAACCAAGACCCATCCTATTTTCATTTCACCAGTTGTGCCCATCCCAGTTATATCCTAACCAGTGTCTTCCCTTCCCAAAAAAAAAAAAATTTAAGTAAATAAAAGCTAGAAAAGAGTTGGAAGCATTTCTCTTTCAGAAAATACCGGGAAACTTTTCTCTTTCAGAACCATTATCTAAATCACAATTTTGAAAAACAGTTGAACTTGTCAAATTGGTGGCTCATTATTCTTAAACTATTACTTTACTAGCCAGCTTAACATCAAAAGCAATTCAGTGACAATAATGGGGTAAGTCTAACCCTGGGTTTTCAGTTTGGAGGTTTTTTATTTCGGGGGATTTTTTTAAGTGTAGTTTATATCACACATCATAAATGCAGTTCCACTCCTTACTGAGAGTAATAGGGAAAGAAAAGTTAAATTGAAGGCCAATGAAGATTGGAGTAGAGCCATGCATGAAGTATTTTTGTCCATTCAGCAATTCGTGTACTTTTCTAACAGTTTTTAATTCAAGCCATCTTTATCTATCATTGCCCAATACAGCCCAACTCTCCCCAAAACCATTTGAATGAATCTTTTTTTTTTCGAAACAAACATAACCCTAACAAGTCAGAGTTGTTTCTGCTTTTTCTCTCCCTCCTCCCAATTTGATATTCTTCTTCAAGACACAGCAAGACATAGAGGATTGATGGCTGGCCTTGGAATGAGGAAAAGTTAGATTCAAATCTTATCTTGACACACACTTTGCAGTGTGACCTGTAAAAAATCCCTTAAGCTCCCTTGGTCTCAGTTTCCTCATCTGTAAAAGGAAGTGTTTGGACTAAATGGTCTTCCAACTCTAAATTTATGATCTTATTTAACTAGTTAGAGGTTGGTCACAATCTGTATTGATAAAGGGACTCTATGTTAATGAAATCACAAGACTTTCTTATATTCATGTAAAAACATGATTTAGCCCAGAAAGCACAACTCAAATTGAACTTTCCTTTTTCTTTTTTTTTTTTTTTTCTCATTCTGTCTGTATGCCTCAAACCAATTTCCCTTTACTAATGAGCTACTCTTCCAAGGTCAACTCCTCCCCAAAGCTTAGGTAAACATATTAGGCTGCCAATTCCTCTGGGTCTGAATGGGAATTATTGGTTTCATTACAATATCGACCTTACACAGAAATTCCTTACCATTTTTTCCCTTGGAACATATTGTAGAAGTTCCCTAATTTTGCAACTTGGATCATCTCAAATTTTATAAAGCCCCTCTCCAGAAAATTTAATTCCCTCCCCCGCCTTTTTTTTAACCCCATCCCATTTTTTGAATCTCCATCAATGGTCAGAAGCCCCTCATGAAAGTGTAAGAAGGGCCACCAAGTCTTTTAGAATAGTGGGAGATGTGGTGAGGGGAGTCAGGACAGACTAGCAAACACTAAGTTCCTTTCTTCCCTCAAGGTTTCTTCTTCTCCCTCCATTCCCTTTATGTCTTACTCTCTGCCATCCCAAATGTAATCTCACAAATCCCAGACATCCTTTTTAACTTTCTCCCATATCATCCATCTTCCTCAACCTTTATTTTTCTCTATCTTTGTGATTCTTCCATGTCAAGCCCTCCTGATGGGAAGGAAGACAGCAGTCAGACTCAACTTTCTCTCCCTTCTGGCCAAATCTGGCCTCAGACACTTATTAGCTGGGTGACCCTAGTAAGTCACTTAACTCTGCCTCAGTTTCCTCATCTGTAAAATAAGCTGGAAAAGGAAATGGTAAACTATTCCAGTGTTTTTGCCAAGAAAACCCCAAAAGGGACTCATGAAGAGTTAGCCAGAACTGAAAAATCACTGAAAAACAACTGGACTTCGAAGGATATGCCTTCATTTTAGAAAAAGTCAACTCTGTTTGCCTCAGTTTTCTTATCTGTAAAATAGGCTGGAAAAGGAAATGACAAGCCAATTTAGTATTTTTGCCAAAAAAAACCTAAATGGGATCACAGAGAGCCAGACATGACAGAAATGACTCAATGAGTCAGTATCAGTCTTTTTCCTTTGTATCAACAATATTAAAATGTTACATGGTCAGAGAAAGACTTTGGAGAAGTAAGAAGAAGTGTAAGAATGTCTTGGCTGCTCTACTCAATCCTGACCCATCATGAAAGCCATAGCCTTTTTAATTTTGGAAAATCACAATGAAGTCATCCTTCAAAAAAAAGCCAATCAAAAATCATAATGTAGTATTACATGTGGTTTCATGTGTAATGCACCGCACATGGGTTAATAACAAACACTTGAATCCTGGCTGCCAACATTGTCTGGACAAAGGCTGTTCAATGACCGGTGGTCAGATATGCTGAAGAAGGCCTTCTTGTTCTAGCCTTAGAGGATCCTGCCATCCTGGAAATTCTGTGAAATCCCTGAAAATTCAGTTGCAAAACTAATTTTTGAGAATCTTGTTCAAAATACACCCTTCAGAATTTAGGGGGGGAAACCCAAATTTTTTGTTTTGTTTTTTTGGCAAGGCAGTTGGGGTTAAGTGGCCTGCTCAAAGTCCCACAGGTATTAAGTGTTAAGTGTCTGGGGCAGATTTGAACTCCTATCCTCCTGACTCCAGGGCAGGTGCTCTATCCACCGTGCCATTGAGCTATCCCAAAATCCATATATTCTAATAAATGGCTTTCATAAAGTTGAGATATGCACATAAAGACATACTTTCACAATAACAGAAAAAAAACTCCTCTACAGCTAGTCTTTAAGTTGCTATTTTTGCAAAAGAACCAATGAATAAAGTAAAATAGAAGTTATTTTTTTATTATAACTAATCAATTCATGAAAGACAGTATCGTATCATGGAGACAACACTGACCAACAGTCAAAAAGTCGTGAATTTAAGTTCCATTGAGAGAGAGAGAAACAAAGGGAAACAGACAGACAGACCACAGGCATGTAATTTATTCTCTCAGTGCCACCAATCAATTCTCCAAGACTAATGCAGAGCATGGACCAAATTGCACTGCTAGGATTCATCATCAGAAGCTCTTGTTACCCCTGAAATAATAGGGTCCATAAAATGAGATATTGTAAGACAGTCGCTAATATTAAAACTCTGGTCAAAATAGTTAAATATAAAACAGTTAAATAATTCATGCTCTACAAAACTTCTGTTATTTAAATTTACAAGAGAATATAGAGACAAGATTTTATAGCATTTTCCCTTTTTTCAGCAAAGAGGCCTAATTCAAACTGAATGTCTACAGTTTTAAAAGGAGCGATGTGCCATAATGGTGAGAGAGTTGGCTTTGGAATCTGGAAGATCAAAGTTCAAATCTCACCTCTAACAAGTTCCCTGAGTCTCCATTTCATCATCTATAAAATTAGGAAGTTAGACCACAGGCTTCTAAAGTCCCTTTTGGCTCTAAGTCAATGATGTATGAAGTCACTGAACTTTAGGCAGCTTGTTTCGGCTTATCTGTTTAGTTGTAGAGGATTCCAATCTCCACAGATAAGAGAAAAAAATTCTCATATCTATGACCTCCTTGATATATCAATATGGATTCTCTAGCAAGAATTCAAGTGAGGTAGAGTTAATTTATTCCTTCACATATCCCCCCATAAAAATTTGCAAAAAGTTTTTCTGATAAAGATCTCATTTACAAAATGTGTAAAGAACTGATTCAGATTTATAAGAATGGGCGGAGGATACAAACAGACTAGGGGAAAAGGCACATTAATACCTTGTGGGTAGAGCTGTGAGCTGGTCTGGCTAGTCTGGAAAGTGATTTGAAATTATGCCTAGTAAGTTACTACCATAGGAATATTCTCTGACTTAGTGATACTATTTAGTAATAGTAATAGTCTTATACCCCCAAAAATCAAAGAAATAGGAAAAGATATCATATATGTGTGTGAAAATATTTATAGCATTTCTTCTTAGAGTAGAAAAAAACTGGAAACTAAGAGGGTACCTATTACCTGGGGAATAACTGTATAAATTATGGTATATGAATGTTAAGGAAAACTATTGTGCTATAAGACAGGGCATCTTAAACTTTTTCCACTGGTGACCTCTTTTTGCCCAAGAAATTTTCACCAACCCCTTCTGAAATCTGAGCTAAGGTGGTTCTGTCTTGTTCATGCATGTATAATGCAAAGTGTGCACGTTGTATGTTCAGAACCAACATAGGCAGCCCAGGCAAGTGTTGCCAGTAACACCTCAGATTCATTACACATTTGATTTTTGAATTAAATTTTGGCTGATGTGTTCAGAATTGCCAAATTTTTCACAATGCCCCATAGTCAGTTTACGTGACCCCGTATGGAGTTCCCAGCCCACAGTTTAGGAAGCTTTGCTATAAGAAATAGCAGTTTTAGAAAATGTTGGGAAGACCTGTGTTAACTGATGCAGAGTGAAGTGAACAGAATCTGGAGAACAAATTATACTATAACATCAATATTGTAAAATAAAAATAATTATAATAATTCTGAAAGACAAGAATGCTGAGCAAAAGAATGAACAGCTAGGATTCCTCTCTCCATCTCTTGTCAGAGAAATAATTAGCCAAATGTAGAATGATACATGTATTTTTGGACACGACCAATATAAAAATATGTTTTGCTGGACTACAGCTATTTGGCAGTACAGTTTTTCTTTTTCTTTTTTTTCCAAATCAAGTAGGGGTGGTACTACAAGAGAGGGAAAAAAATGTTTAATAATTGAAAAAAATAAAAATGTTACCAAAAGAACCGTTATTCTTTTTTTGTTGTTGTTTTGTTTTTGTTTTTTTATTAAAGCTTTTTAATTGCAAAACATATGTATGGGTAATTCTTCAACAATGACCCTTACAAAGCTTTCTGTTACAATTCCCCTAGTCCCCACCTTTCCCCTACATGGCAGGAAGTCCACAACATGTTAATTATGTTAAAATACTTGACAAATTGAATATATGTATGCATATTTCCACATTTATCTTGCCGTGCAAGAAAAATCGTGTCTACAAGAAAAAAAATCAGAGAAAGGAAAAACAATGCAAACAAACATCAATAGAGAGCATGAAAATGTTATGTTGTGGTCCACATTTCACATCCCTCTCTCTGGGTGTATATGGCTTTCTTCACTGAACAATAGGAATTGGTTTGAAACATTTCATTGTTGAAGAGAGCCATGTCCATCAGAATTGATCATCATATAGTCTTGTTGTTGCCGTGTATAATGATCTTCTGGTTCTGCTCGTTTCACTCAGCATCAGTTCATGTAAGTCTCTCCAGGCCTCTCTGAAATCGTCCTGTTGGTCGTTTCTTACAGAACAATAATATTCCATAACATTCATATACCATAATTTATTCAGCCAATCTCCAATCGATGGGCATCCTTTCAGTTTCCAGTTTCTAGCCACTACAAAAAGGGCTGCCAGAAACATTCTTGCACATGTGGGGCCCTTTCCTTTTTTATGATTTCTTTGGGATATAAACCCAATAGAAATGCTGCTGGGTCAAAGGGTATGCACAGTTTGATAACTTTTTGGGCATAGAAGAACCATTATTCCTAATCTAAATTTTTTCCTCAGGGCCTAAAGTTATAAAATCAAAAACTGAAAAACAATGCATATGTTTTATCAATATAGACAAGTTACTTTCTATTTAGGAATTTTACCTGTTTGAAATTATGAAAACAAATAATCTTATGTATGCTCCCTATTCATATGCTTGAACATCAAACATCTACTTCTACAATACTAGAATTCTTCAACTAGGACATAAATACCAATGATCAATCTATATGGTATATCTTATGTCTTTTTTTTTTTTTTAGTAATTGAAGTTATTTGTTATAGATCTTAGATACTGGTATCATAAGAGTAGAGCCTCCTGTTAACAGCCTATGGAGAACAATTAGCTGATTCAGTAATTATTTTCTCTTTACACATCAAACAAACCAGATAATGGCTTATTTATTTACTCATTGTGTGTTCTTGATAACTATTAATTACCATGAATAAATGATGCTTCTATCTTTACAAGTGTGTTTGAATTTGTAAATCTTGTCCTTCAGGTCAAGGAACTAAACTTAATCACTAGTTCAGTGTGGAAGGAAAAAAAAAAACAAACTTTGATTAAGGAATAAAGTTTACCTGAATTAAGCAGATATTTAGCTTTTGTGTTTCTATGAGGAAAGCTCATGAATTTTCTAATTTCCTTTTAGGAACAGCAGATCTAATTTTCTATGTATGTCATTATTGCTGCTGTTTCCCCAGTTTCTATTAGGATGAGATTATTTCACAGAACATCAGAATCAAAGAGTTAGAAGAAATTTCTGTGGCCATCCAATCCAACCCATCCATACCTGAAGAAGGATCTCCACCATGTCCAAAAATCAATCAATCAGTATGCATTTATTTAAAAACAAGTAGGGGCAGCTCAATGACTTGGTGGGTGAAGAACCAGTCCTGGATCCAGGATTCAGGATTTGAGTTCAAATATGGCCTGAGACATTTAACAATTACTCACTGTGTGACCCTGGGCAATTGCCTCAGAAAAAAAACGAATAAATAAAAACAAGTGATGTGGCCGGTACTGGAGATACCTTTCAGTCATATCATATCTGACTCTTCATGACCCCATTTAGGGCTTTCTTGGCAAAGAGATTAGAATGTTTTACCATTCCTTCTCCAGTTCATTTTATAGATGAGAAATTGAGGCAGACAGGGTTAAGTGACTTGTCAGGGTCACAGAGCTAGTGACCAAATTTGAACTCATAAAGATGAGTCTTTCTGATTCTAAACCCAGAACTCTATCCACTGCACAACCTAGCTAGGATTGGTCTGTATATATAAAACCAAACAAGCAAGTTCATCAAGTCATACATAAAGACCTTCAGTGAAAGGGAACTTCATACTTCTTGAAGGAGTTCATTCTTCTTTGGGATAGCTATAAGTTAATGGGGGAGGATATTCTAACTGCCATTAAGTTTAAATGTCCCTCTACAACTTTCACCCATTTTTCCTACTATAGTTTTGTTCTATGGGTCAAAAAAAACCCTAATTCTTCTTCCATATGAAAGCATTTCAAATACTTGAAGACTGTTATCATGTACTCCCTAAGTTTTCTTTTTTCCAAGATAAATATTTTGATTCCCAGAAACAATTCTCACATAGTATATTCTCCATGCCTCTTAATATCCTGGTCACCCTCCCCTGACTTCACTTCAATTTATCTCTGTCTATCCTAAACTGCGAAAAGTATTCCAGACAGGGTCTGAGCAGAGCAGAGTATAGGAGAACCCATACTTCCCTTATTCTGGATACCATGTCTCTCTTAATGCAGGATGGGATAGTTATTCATTCATGCATTCGTTCATTCATCTATCAGTTAATCTGTTTGATCACTATACTATTATCTTTTAATGGGTTTGTGATCTACTAAAAACTCCTGAACTTTTTCATTAGAACTGTTGTCTACCCCTGTCTCTCCCATTTTATATTTACAAAGTTGATTTTTAAAAATTTTAAGTGTAGCATTTTACATATATTAAATGTCATCCCATTCTATTTAGTCATTGGATGAACCTGCTGATTGATATTTTTTGGATCCTGACTGTCATACAACGTGTTATCCATGCCTTCCAGATTTGTGTCATCTGTAAGTTAGAAAAACATATTAGCCATACCTTTGTCTAATTCATTGAGAAACATTTTGAACAATGCAATGACAAATGCAGAAGTCCACAATGTTCCTTTGCTTTATTATTTTATTTTATTTTGTGATCATCATCCTGTCACAAATATAATGATACTAGTCTGGAGTAGCCTGGCCTAGATAGTTTCCCTTTCAAAAAATGTACAAACCATCCCTTTAACAAAAAGATGTTCCAAAAATCTTTTCAGAGTTAGAAACCAAGGTGATTATTCTATAATAGGCAGATTATAACTCTGCCCCTTTTCTGAAAATTGGGACATGACTTGCCTTTACCCATTCTCCAGTACCTCCTGTATTGTTTTTATGTTCTATGGATGATATATATACATATATATCTGTGATATATATGTGTATGCATATGCCTGTATGTGTATATATGCACATTGTGAATGTGGGTGTGTATAGAACACTCACTCCTTGCTCATTCCTGCCAAAGAACCCTCCCTTGTGACAAATAAACAGAGTCAAACAAAACACATGAAGACATCGTGTTCAGGTCCTATCTAAACATTAGCATCCCTAGTCCACATCTCTGCTGCGAAGCAGACTTGTCTCTTTATCGGCCTTCTGAAGTTTTGTTTGGTTAATCAGTCTTTCTGAGATTACTGAAATCTTTCAGTAATGTTCCCTTTATGAGCGTCATGTAAATTATTATTCTGGTTCCACTTACTAATTCTGAATCACATCTCTGTCTTTCCATTTCCTTTGACTTTTCTAATTCACCATTTCTTGGGATGTAATATTCTATTACATTCATGTGATGTAATTTAAGGCATTCCCCATTTGTTGGACACTCACCTTGATTCATTAGATTTAAGTTTTTTGAGGGCAGAGACTCTTTTGCCTAATTTTGTATCCCTGGTGATTAGGACAGAACCCTAGCAACATAGTAGGTACTTGATAAATGTTGACTGATTTGCCTTCTGTGCTACTAAAAAAAAGAAATGTTATGAGTATTTTTAATATGTTGACTTTTCCTTCTGTCTTTGACCTCCTTGTCATAAATGACACATAATGATATTACTAGTTTTGAGAGGTAGATATAGTTGAGGGGAGGGAACAAAGACAAAGAAGGAAACAGTTACTGCCCACAAGGAGAATACATTCTATAGGGGATCCTCAAGGACTTTATGGAGTTTTCTCCTCACTTATTTTGAATTTCCACTCTTTTGCTAACCACTTTTCTTCTCTCATGCCTAGTCTAGAGATCATCCTGCTTGGAAATTAAAACAGAAACAAAATAAGCCTTCCAACTCTTGTCTATGATGATAACACCATGTGTCCCTAGAATTGAGCCCCTCTCCCCCTCCTTTCAAATCTTACTGTCCCTCAAATCCTTTCATAATTTTGATCAATTGATGATCTCATCCACTTCAAATTGCCACCCAAATAACTCTTTGTTCTCTGTGACTTCTTGTTCATGTTCCTCCAAAAATTTGTCCCAGATGAGGGACCTTTGTTTTGATCACTTGACTTTGTGTGGTTACCAGTGAAGCATACAGGTTGCCTAACCACGATCTTTCATTCTCAATACTTAATCATTTTTTCTCTTCTGCTTGAAGAGTTCTCTAATGATGTCTTTTGTACCACTTTTTTGTTGCTAATAAACTATTCACACCCACCATACCTCTCTTCTTTATCTTTTGGATGATCTACAACTTGAAATGACAGCCATAAAAAAGCTGAGTCAAAGGATAACTGGTGGGATTTTCCAGTTGGTCATGATAACACAATTGTCCCCAATATTGCTTTAAAAAACGTTTTTTGTTATTAGAAGAAAAGATTCACATGGGGTAGGGTTTTCCCAAGTTTTATACCCTTATTTTTATCTTTGTTTTAATGCATTTGTCTATTTCAACCTTGGTATCTATGAAATTTAATCCCTCTCCTTACACATAGTAGGCAAATGAATAGGGAAAGTGACAGACAAGAAGAAAAATAATTCTTCGTCACATGGAAGGTTGTTGGCAGAATCCTCAGTTGGGAGCAAGACATCAAGGAGATTATATCATTTTTTTTTCAAAAAGGCTTTGCTCGATTCTACAGTAGAGATGGTTGTTTCCTGTAGCTCACATTTATTCCATTTGAGTTTGTTTTATGTAAACTACACTGGGATTAAATATTCTTTATCACTTGAACAAGATTCAGACACTTCTTTTTGAGGTGGATGTTAACTACTGTAAATCACTGGTCTGAGAAGAGGGTGTGAAAACATGCATGGAATATGTCAAAATTGCTCACCATTAATAAAGCAGTATTCTTCCAGTTGTTGTCACTGGGTGTCATTCTTTGAAGTATTCCCGGAAGAATTTTTCTGAAACAAGCTTGGGTAGAGCTTGTCATCATATCATATAACCGCTATTGAACTGTTTTGAGCTTTGAATCAGCTGTAGATCCTTTGTGTGAAAAAGAAAAACACTCACGCATAAAAGTGCATGGAAGTTGACAAGACTGACAATAATAGCTTTATCCTGAAAATACATATTCATGAGTGTCTTAAACAGAAGTTCGGCAAACATCGACTATTTTCACAGATTGTTTAAAACCATTACCGCTGACCTGAAAAACCCTCATAATTTTGTTTGCATATTATCCAGTGGGATTCTTTTCTAGACCCTCTGGACTATTATGGCTGAAAACTGTGGCTCAAGATAGAAGAGATTTCATAGTTAGAAGGGTTCAACATAAAAGGATCTGGGTTCAAATCTTGTGTCTGACATATACTGACTCTGTCACCAAGGGCAAACCAATTAACCACTCAATGTCTCAGGAAAGTCTTCTAAGATGACAAATCAGAGACATGTGATTTGTCTGGGGAGACAAAGGATAGAGGAATTTCTTTTTTTAAAAAAGACAATGTATGGGCAGCTAGGTGATGTAGTGGATAAAGGACCAGCTTTGAAGTCAGGAGGACCTGAGTTCAAATCTGATCTCAGACATTTAACATTCCCTAGCTGTGTGACCTTGGGCAAGTCACTTAACCTCAATTGCCTCAGCAAAAAGCAAAAAAAAAAAAAAAGACAAAGTATAACTGATGGGATTTTTTAAAATCCCTTTAGACTATTTTGATAAGAAATTATTACATGTTATTTTAGGAAACTATGTAGATAAAATTTATTCTAAATAGTCCAAACAATGACATATAACAGGGTGGTATACTATGTGGAATATTGGTTTGGGGAATCAGAAGATCTGAATTCAAATTCTGTTTCCTTGGAGGGTAGGAGTTTCAGGACCTTGGACAAGTCAACTCTCACCTCTATATTGGCTTTCTGCTCTGTATAGTCAGGGCTAGATGACATTCTAAGGTCCCTCAATACCTCTAAATCCTATTTATGATCCTGCTTTTCTTTCAAGAGTTTGCAAATTACATCAATTTTTGTACATTTTTAAAAATGAAACCCAATTAAACACAGCAACAGTAAGATTTTATGATGATCAATTCTGTTGGAAATAGATCTTTTCAACAGTGAGGTGATTCAGGCCACTTTGAATGGACTTATGATGGAAAGAGCCAACTGCACCCAGAGAGAGGGCTATGGGGATGGAGTGTGGATCACAACATAGTGTTTCCATCTTTTTTATTGTTGTTTGCTTGCATTTTGTTTTCTTTCTAATTTTTCTTTCTTTTTTATCTATTTTTTCTTCTGCAGCATGATAATTGTAGAAGCGGTAGAGAAGGACTGCACGTGTTTAACATATTGAATTACTTGCCATCTAGGGGAAGCAAGAGGGGGAAGAAAAGGAAATAAATTTTGGAACACAAGATTTTGCAAAAGTGAATGTTGAAAATCATCTCTATATATGTTTTGAAAATAAAAAGCTTTGATTTAAAAACAAATTGAAACCCAACAAGTTGTTTAAAAGACAAAAGTGAACAAAATGAAGGGAGACAGAGCAGGGACATGTATTTATCACCAATGTCATGAGAATGCATTTGTCAACATAAGAGACTTGTATTCTTATAGTTACACATGTTTTCTAGATAACTACTGATCACTGATGACACTGTATTGATTGCACATCACACCACAGGTTTTTCCCCTATGAGATCCCTAGTCTCCCAAAAGAGATCAATCTAACCTTCCACAAAGCAAAAATATAATAATATTGTTATTAATTATTGTTTATTGTTTAAAATAATTAATAACAATATGATAATAACAATAGCCAGGATTCATGTAGCATTTTAAGGTTTGCCATGTAAACTACAAGTATTACCTCATTTCCTCTTCCCAATAATCATGAGAATGAGGTGCTATTATGATCCCCATTTTACACTTGAAGAAATTGAGGCAGGAAAAGGTTGTATGATTTGCCTAGAGTCACACAACTAGTGTTTGATACTTGATGACACCTAGTACTCAATAGTTTTATCTACTGTACCTGTACCTCAGCTGCCCATGAGACCTATAGTCAGTCAAAAAAGATTAGTAGACCCTTCCACAGCACACAAAAAAAGTGAATGAAAAATTCAGCTACTCCAGATTATGGAGAGGCAGTTATATAGGAACTCATTTAGGACAAAATTAGCTTTGACAGATCTAGTAAATGCCCTAAGTGAGATTTGATTTCAGGTTCCTTGGCCCATGGTCAGAAGTCTTTGGTATCCTAGGTGTTTCTTCTATGGAGCATTTATAGGAAGATATGGTCAAGTGAAAACCACTGATGCATTATGATCTATAGCACAAACATCATTCCCCATTTTAGTAAGATCCCAGGTCCTTTGAAATGCTGAAGAGCTATTACTCTTTACTATTACTTTATCATCATTTTATCTATCTATCTATCTATCTATCTATCTATGTATACATATACACATACATATGCATGTATACATATACATATATGTACACATATACATGTATGTATACATATACAAATTTCACATGCATATATATGTGAAATTTTGGCTTTCAGGTTAGGAAACTCCCTCTTCCCATGCAACAAAAAGCAATAATTGTGCCATCTCAGCTTTTAAAGAATTGCCAAAAACATAGAAAGGTAAAATGACCTAGCCAACAGGGTCAGAGATAAGAATTGAATCCAGCAAAGGGAACCCATGAATCAATTTAAGAGAGAGTATTGCCAGAAGTGAACATTACTTAGCTTCTTATATTGTAGTTAAGTTTCTAGCATTTACTAAGCCTCCCTCCAAATCCTACCTCAATGTGACATGATGGAGGTGAGCATGGCTCCTAAGTCATGCCAGAGAAGAACAGACTCTGCCAAGTGCAAAAGGCTTTGAATCAGCTGCTGTGGTGGGCCATGTTTCTGCTGACCAGCACCAGCTGACAGTATAGAGTGAGGCTGAGGGAACTTTTTGGACACAGAAACTCACTAAGTTCTGTCTAGTGAGGCATAGAGGAATTATGAGCTGCCTCCCTAGAGGCAGGACCCACACTGATGAAATCTCTGGTACTTAAAGAATTAAAGTACAACTCATTAAGAAGGAATGACCAATTGTCCTTATTTAAAACATCCTGATTTAAGGACTATGAAGCCATGCTGTCATACCATGATGTATGGATGTACTCAGGACTGCATAAAATTAAAAAAAATATGACTAAGTAATGACTTTGGGGGTTTGTAGAATACCTGTGGCACTTACATCTCTGTTTTCAAATTTATGGTACAGCTGATTCCAGGATTCCAGACTACCACCAAGGTCCAGACTACCAATACAATGTCCCACTGTTTTGATCTTTTTTTTTTTTTTTGCTGAGGCAATTGGGGTGAAGTGACTTGCCCAGGGTCACACAGCTGTTACGTGTCTGAGACCAGATTTGAACTCAGGTCCTCCTGACTTCAGGGCTGATGCTCTATCCACTGCGCCACCTAGCTGCCCCCTGTTTTGATCTTTTGCAAAAGTTTACACTTTGGCTCCATTAAGAATTCTCATGTAAGAGTGCTCGTGTAATATACTGCTACCAATACAGCTACAAGCATTAAATTATTGATTTTGGTAGCATTTTAAGTTTCCTGGGAAGTAAGTCAAAACAACCACAGTATGTTGATAGTATAATGGAAAAAGCACTGGATTTGGAATTTGAGGATCTGGGTTCAAATATTGGCTTTGCTATTTATTACCCACGTTACTGTGGGAATGTCACTTTGTCTCTCCCGTTTTCCTTGCCTTCATCTGTAAAATGGGATGGGAGTTGGAGCACTTGATCTCTGAAATCTCTTCCAGCTTCAATTCTGTAAGCCATTGTTTTTATTTTTAAATAGGGTAAGCTGATACAAAATAATGCCTAAGAATAACCACAAAAGATTCAGTGGAATATGTGTACTTTAAAATTGCTCTTCCTAGATTTAGCTATTCCTACATCCCCAACACAAAGTGTGCTTCTGAGATCAATCACAAAGAACAAGATTGATTTAAGAATGACTGTGAGACTCTAATGGCTTAAAAAATGAAAATGATTGATAGACTAAATAGGAACATGACTAAGTAAATTTAGTAAGAGGATAAACAAGTTCTTGAAACAGTAGGTTGGCAACCTGTATTCCCATTGGACAGAAGGACTCCCCTACCATTCCACTCTGGGCAATTTCCCTTGAATGCAGTTCTATAACATAGATCACTCCATCAGCTAAAGCAAATCTGCTGTAGGTGCTCTTTTATGACCAGGATCTCATTTTGGAGATCAAAATCTGCATGAGGTAGATAATATAGGCAGCAATAATAAGGAATAGGGGAACATTCTTCTTCCTTCTCCCCATCTCCACAAAAAGAAGAAAAAAAACAGTACTTAGTTGAGAAACCCTTTGTAGACAAAGTATGTAATGAGAAGAAAAGAGATAGTCTCTGGTGTCTTTAGTATATTTTAGATATGCTAAGTAAAAAAGAAGGATTGATTTTAAATGACTATGGTATAAAAACAAAAGACTACAATTAAACATAAAAAGAAAAAACAGTACTTAGGAAGGTCATTCAGAGCTAGAGCTGACTGTAAGAGACAAGAGAACACCCACTTATGTAATTTAGAATTTTATTCTCAAAATTGAAAGGAAACTTAGAAATCACAGAGAATAATCAAATCAAATGCAAAAGATTGTGATCATATGTTGTTGCTGTCATTTTTAATTTCTCATCCCTAGAATGTCAGGGAGTAGAAAGGAAGTCTAACTTTACATACCCATGAGGTGGACTTGCAATGATGAATTTATGGGAGAAAGCAGTTAAGAGTCACACAGGATTGACAAGGATAGCTGGAATGCAAGCTGGAATGCATCAGAGGCATTGTTCAAATCAGTAAGACCAGAGACTCATTAAAGAATCGATCATCAAATGGAGATATTCGTCAAATGCACATAGATAGAATGATCTTAACAAATATTTATTGAAATGAGGAAAAAAGAAAGAAAAAGAAACTTTAACAAGAAGAATAAGTAGTGTCAGTTATAGTTTTAAAGGTAAAGGGATGCTCACTTATAACCATGAAATTTATTTTTTAACCAGTCATTGAAATGAAGAGGATTATTTTCCCATTTTTGAAAAACAAAATACATGATTTTTCTACATAACTAAAAAATAAGAGAATAACTATAATCTGACAAATAAAAACAAGCAAAAATATGTATTAAGGTATATGATGTACCAAGCTAGGCACTAAGTATAAACACATGAATATACGAGTCCCTACCTTCAAGGAACTTACATTATGGAAAGGAGCTTCTATTATGGGGGGAAAAATTTAGAAAGAATGAATAATTTTCCAAATGCTCTATCCTAACTTTAGGCCTAAAGAACATATGTTTCCGCCATCATCATTATAGAGATTAAGAGCTTCCTGGTGTCTTTCTACTTCCATCCCCATTTCTGTAGCTGTCTACCACCCCTACTCAACCAACCTTCACCTGGCACAGCCACCATGGAGAGGAAGGACAATCATATCTTGGAAAACTCTTTCCATTTTCAAGGACCATAATAGTGAGTGTCATGTAAGTTGGTACCAATTGAGGTATATGGGAATAGCTGTGGTTGCATGGTTGGCCTATTTAAAATGCAAATGAAAGTACCCAAATCACTGCAATCTACAATCCAGATGTTCCTATTATTCACTCTGACTTTTTTTTCCATTGCACTTCTTCCCTCCTACATGTCTCTGAATTTTTTCTCTTACTTAACCCTCCTTCCAAAGCCACCTACACTTTTTCAGAAATTATTTTATTTTATAAATTTAAAGAGTCAGAACCTTACTCCACTCCCTGACTGCCCTCTACCTCAAACACTGAGGGAAGAAATCACACACTAAAAAAAAGACTATAAAGAGGCCAAGAAGTTACTTTTATAGCATATTGTGTAAGGGGAACATTTCCTCCTCAAGAAGAAGTCTTCAATCTTTTTTGTGTCCCCTGGATGTCATGGGCATGGTCTTGT
>JAJPUD010004335.1:0-20355 GCA_023553655.1 Myrmecobius fasciatus
GGGGGGGTGGAACGTTTTTTTTATGTTATAATAATTAATTCTTTATTATTATAAAAATTCTTCATTTTTAGTAAACTAGTTTTTCTTTTCAATGTATATCCATAGGAGAAACCCTTGAAAGATTACTGAAAGATACTTGCCAAAAAAGTTTACTAAATGATAGACATGAGTTCTCAACCAATAAAATATTAAATAAAGCAGTTATTCTACCCTAGAAACCCAAGCCATAGAAACAGGTGAGTAATAGTTATCCTTGTGATTCATTAGGTAATATGGAATCAACTGAAGACAATAAGTTGACCACCACAGGAAGGAAGAAGGACCACCACAATACATATGTACATCAGCAAAAGATGACAATTATTGCATATGTAGGCTACACACAATATTTGCCATTTTCATGCCATACTTTTGTTTACCACAGATGTTGTCTCACTATGCAATTTTCATATACTGAATATTGATCATAAACTTCTAAAAAAAAATAAAGAAAACAAGGAATGTGCAGCTTAAAGGCCTGGGTCATATACCAGTTTTAATGAGATGTGCAGAGGTGGCTTACTATGTCCTGAAACAAAATGGGAAAGAGAACATTTTAAAATTTAATTGCAAAACTGAGACATTGCTGCAAAGTACTAAGCTCCTAGAAACCAGCCTCTGTGATGCATTCTATGTTATTTGTTTATAAATATCACAGACTCTGTGGGGGCTGCAAAGAGATCTTGGAAATCACTAAGTTCAATTACACAGAGAGGGAAACTGAGGTCCATGCATATGAAATACCTTTTCACTATGGCTTCAATCTCCCAAATATATAAACCTGACTCTGTGCTTAAAAAATTATTTTTCCTCCCCTTCTTTCACATAGTCCTTAAACTTTGCCCAAACTTGCTTTATCTTGTTTTTATTTTTTAGCTTAATGCATTAGATTCTAAAAGAACCAAATTCTAGTCTGGGTGGGCCCAAATTCAGAAGAATCTGATGGATTTTATCAAAGCGTACCAATGTAGATAGGAGGGAAAATATTTCCCCACAAGTTCATTTTAGCCAAGTAAGCTTTATGGTTTTGTGATAAATGAAGACTCTAAATCTACCATGAATTACCTTCTTTTAAGTTTTAGGTTGTGGCAACAGAATGACTATGTTGGAACCTGCAAAAAAGTGATTCTATCAAAATAAAGAATTGCCCGAAAGCTCATTTGCCTGGAGAGAAAGGATGCAAAAATTTAGAGAGTTCCAAGGGCCTTTTCTAGTCAATATACATTAAGCACCTACTATGTCACTCCATCTCAACATCATGCTGCATGCATTCCAACCTTAATTTCCTCTCCCTTCCACTGGAAGCTTAGAATCTGCCCCTCAGAAGCTGACTAATAGGATAGATGAGCTTTTATCTCATCCTCTTTGAAATCAGACATCTATGACATTTTTTTTTCAATCACACTATGTCCCTTCTCTCTTCCCACCTTTTTTTATGCTTATCTTTCCCCCTTAGAATGTAAACCAATGGGGTGAGGTTGAGGGTGTAGGAGTAGTGCCTATCTTCCTTTTGTACTTAATACTCTATCTGTCTATTTCTACATGTGCCAGGAAGAGAGGCATGATGACATAGTGGAGAAAAAGTGCTTTCAGAATCAGAAACATTTGGGTTCAAGTAATACTTCCTGCATACTTGTTTTGTGATCTTGGACAAATTATTGCTCAGAGTCTCTAAGTCTCTAAAACTGTAAATTGCAAAATAGCAGACTCCATGCTAGTGGAGGGATTTTTCCTCACTAAGAATTTCCTACACCAATAAATTTATAGGTCTGGACCAAAAAAAAATGTCCAAGGCACCATACTAAATTCTTGGAACATAAAGCAAAAATGAAATAGTCTCTGTTCATTATTGGAATAACTTTAGACTTCACCTTAACACTAGTCTCTGCCTCTGATTGAAGATGGGGTCATGAACTCTCAAACCTCTATGTAAAGAGAGAGCTCAACTCAGATATCCCTTCATTTCTCACCTGGATGAACTACTTTTGGACTTTTATGACTGACTTTTCCATCATGCCCCCATGTTGAGTATCTTTCCCTCCTCCATTTTTCAGCTTCCTTTTATGTTTTGATTTCTCCATTATATTATAAGCTCCTTACGGGCAGGGACAGCCTTTCTTTTTCATATTTTTATTCCTGTACATAAAAGACATTAATAAGTGTTATTGAGTGGCTGTTCTTAGGGAAGTTAAATGTTATATTGAGAAAATCCCATATTTATTTATGCAAATACAAGAATATATAAGATAAATACAAAATCATTTGTTGGAGGAGCATTAGTAGCTGAGAGAATCAGAAAAGATTTGATGTATGGGATTTTGCTGTTGTTTGTCTTTGATTTCTGAAGATCATCCCATGATGATGTATTCACTTGTAAGTGAATTGGATTTAAGTGAGACAGAGTTATACTAAATCATTAGACTCTTCCACAATCATCAAAGTTTAGTGGCAAGACAAAAGTCAAGATGACTGGCAATGGGTCAGGCTGCAGTGAATGACCTTGGAATATTTGATGCCTGAGTGAGGTCCAAATGCTTCATAGCACCTATTTCACCAGCCTTCATTGCCATTAGAATAAATTGTTCTCATTTATCTGGAGAAAATTTTTACATTCTTGGGATAGATACCACTCCTCCAACTCATCAGTGGGTTTAAGGCCTGTCAGGTACCTTCAACATAGTTTAGCTCATTTTACTGGGATGTATCCATTGTGTAGTAACAGCTTATTGGAGCCACAGATTAGAGTTGGTGTATGGGATGTTCAAAGAGAACATTTTACCTCTGGTATAAGGGCTTACCAAGCCTTTTTCAGGAGATGTTTATTTACCTTTGGTGTCCACCTGTCATCCAACTCTCATTTGTAGCCAAACATTAAAAAAGAAGTACAAAAATCCCCTGAAGGGGACACCTTAAAAAGAATATTTGACAGTGAACTTCTGGGAGTCAAGCTGGTGGAATAAGCAGTAAATTTCTATAACTGTCCCATATTCACCTCCAAAAAAACCATAAAATAGTACCCTGAAATAAATTCTGGAATATCAGAGCCAGCAAAAAGACAGGGTAAAACAATCTTTTAGCCCAGGAAACTTGGAATATAGCCAAGAAAGATCTGTCTCACTCAGACAAAAGGGGAATGCAATCCAGGATAGGAAACATCTCAATAAGACAGCAGTAAGCACCATCTCAGCAACCAGTGGGAGATCCTGAGCCACAGTGCAGTGGAGCAGGCAAAAGCCAATACCAGGATCCCCACCACATGCCTCAGCATAGCCAAGGGAATAGGCAGACTCCACTTCTAAGAACTACCACATGCTTCAATACAGTCCTGGACAGTCAGGTACCCTTTAGCAACCAGACGTCCATGGGCTTCAGCATATCCCCAAGAAAACTCAGAAACACCCCAGTGGCTTCGGCACATACCAGACAGCAACTGATGGACTCTGAATGCAGACCAAAGCAAGGACCTGTGCCTGATTTGGAGCAATGAAAGAGTCAAGCTCTTTTCTAAAATTCACAATGGCCCAAAGAATGGCCAGGGCAAGAACCATGAGTAAATATTTATGGCCCTTCCCATTTCACTCCGTCTTATCATGAATACAGCGTGGTCTAGCCATCTAGCAGTTTGGGAGGGATGCTTTAATTTCACCATCAATCATATCAAATTCTAAATCAAGCTCTTTGTGCATTACCCTATTAAAAAAAAAAGGTAAATAAAAAGAACAAGTTCAATTTACTTTGAAATTTTAGAAATCACAGATCATTTAGTCCAATCCCTACCTCACATACCCACATTGTATGAATTTCAGTATTTTTCTTCCTATTTTTATATCTAAGTCAATCAAGGCAATTTCTAGTACTAGAAAGAACAATAAGTCAGATGACTTGAATTGCAGCCTTAGCTTTTCCCCTAATTAGCTATTAAATCAGATCATTTCATCTCTATGAACCTCAGTTCTTTCATTTGTGAAATGGACTTCATGACCTTTAAGATCTGACATTCTATGAATCTTTTTTTTTTCTTTTTTGTACCAGGTTTATAATACTTTCTCCTGGCAAAATCTCTCTAGATCATTCTGAACCAGGTTAAAATATAATTGGGAAATGTTAAACAAACACATTAAAATACACTAGAATGTAGATAGTGTAAATATGGTGATTTTCTAAATTAATGTAATATCTTTATCTAGTTATATAGTTTCTATTTGAATTTGATCTTACTGATATAGAGAATTCCTGGTGAGGAGACTCTCTACCAATTCAGATTGGCTCTAGTTCTACACATTTTGGTCTTACAGAGTTGAATGGGGTACTGAGAAGTTAAGAGACTTGTTTGGAGCCACACAGCCAATTTGTGTCAGATGGTGTTCCTGACTCCAAGTTCAGCTTCCTGAAACTATTCTGTGCTTCTTTCTATGATTATATGATCTAGTCAAATATTGATTTAGTGACTAAGCATAGCTAACCATAATGCCCCCTCACTTCTTATTTGAGGAGCAATATCTTAAACTCTATTCACCATTGTCTAATTGATTTGTCTTTACAAAGGGTATCATACTTGCCAAGCCCTCTTTTATGTGTTTTAGATCTTTTATTTTATGTTGTTTTAGGATTTTTTGAGTAGGAAGATGATAACAATTAATAGTTTTTATATCCTTCTATTATCAGTGTGAGGCCCAGCTATAACTGTAAGTGACTCTTCATGTGATGAACTTTCAGAGTTATATAGAATATCTTCTTAACTTTAAAATACCTCTTCAATTTAGTCTTCTGAAGCCTGAAAGTTTATACTTAGAGATTTCTTTCTTTTGAGAGAACTTTGTCTTCTATTAATACAGTCTAGATGAAATAAATGTCTTATTGAACATTTATATTTTTCAGTAGCAAGCAGGGGCCTTTGGCAAAATGGCAAAGCACATGAAGTATACCTCTGCTGCTGTCTTGCCTATATTTGGCTTTTATATAGCTTTCCTATTTTGTTCTGTTTCTTCTCACTTTCCTTCTCCCAAGCACTCATGGCCCCATTTACAATATCCCAGTCAGGTCTCTTCTCCTCTCATACTATTACATGTTCCAAAGTTGTTTCTTAACTCTTTTTGTCAATCACATCTCCCATTTTCTTAATGCTATTATATGAGCAATAGCTCATGAGACATTACCCAAGTCACATAAACTCTCTAAGTATTCAATTCAATTAATCTGATCTAAGTAATTCGCAATAAAGTGTAAATGATTGATAGAGTCCATCTACAGAGGGTTTATTTTTCTGAAAGATAAACTTAATCTCAATGAATGACTAATTGGGAAAATGTAGGAAACAGACAGTTTCTGGAGGGAACCTTATAGATAACCCTTGCCAATTTCCAACAATTCCTTTTCAAATGTATAAAGAACAAATATCTGCAATATGGCCCTCTACTTTAGACATCAAACCCTAAGCCTTTCTTATTGTAATTAAGCTTATCAAAACCTTCCCAGAGAATAGGACTGGATAAGAAGAAATGTATAGAAACTGCCAAGGACTTGGGACTCTTTAGAAATTAGAAAAATGAGAAAAGATACCAAACACCTTGTTCGGAGTGGGACAGCCTAAGGAGGTGGCTTGGCTACCTGAATGACTGGCTGAATGAAAATCAGTATAGTGTAGTACAAAGAGATTTGGATTTGGAGTCAAAACACAAGATTTCAAGTTCCACTGCTCCCATTTGGATCCTTCAGAGAATGCCTTGATAGATAAACTGGATAGCCTTTTCTATAATGTATAAGGGGCAAAGCTCTAAGAATATAATACCACATTGATCTTGGCACAGCTCAAATCTCTGATCATCCCCGGACTTTCTGAAATTGTTAACACTGTTAATCACTCTCTCCTTCTACATAGTCTCTCTACAGTCTCCTTTGATCTTGCTCTCTACAGATTTTTTCCTACATTTCTGACCAGTCCTCAGTATCCTTTGCTGGACCATCATTCATCCCCTAATTATGTATATTTCCCAAGACTTGTCCTGTACTTTCTTCTGCCTTTGCACTCTTTCTCTTGACATTCTTATCTGTTCTCTTATTATTTGTCAAATAGGAAGAACAAATCCTAATAGTGAACATAGGTTTATATTTAATTGTTTCTGGGTCTTATTTACCTAATTTTTTAATTAATCAACTTTTCTATTTTTAATCAGTACCATATTGTTTTGATGGTTATTTCTTTGTAGTGTAATTTGATATCTGCTACTAAGGAGATGCTTTGATTCCCACTTCTCTTATAATTATTACTTTGATATTCCTGATCTTATACTCCTAAAGATGAATTTTTTTATTGTTGTCTTAGTCCTATAAAGTAACTTTTTGGTTGTTTCCTTGGCATGATATTAAATTTGTAAATAAATATGAATAACATCATTATTTTATTATTCTGTCATGCCCCATTATTTTTCTTTATTCTCATAAAAAAGGTCTTTTAGAATTATATTTATGTGAATCAGTCAGTGAATAAGAATTCATTAGAAATATTGTTCTATCGTTATCTTTCTGTTTCTTCCTGATTTAGGTCACAGGACCACATTTATTTCACCAAAAGAATTGGAGGATGCCTTCCTTGTCTAATTTTGAAAACAACTTAGGTAATACTGAAGTCAATTGTCCTTTGAAATTTTGGTAAATTTCACTGGCTTACTCTAGGCCTTCCTCTCCCTCCTTCCCTAGCTCCCTACCATCTTGGGAGTTCAGTTATGATTTATTCAATTTCTTTGTTTGAGATGGGTTATGAAAATTCTATACCATGTCATGCTAATTTGAGTATTTGGTGTTTTTTTATCTGTTTCTTTTAAGTTATTGTTTGGGGAGATATAAAGTGAGCAAAAGAGTTTCTAATCCTTTCTTTTATTCTTTCTCAGTTGTAATTTTTCCTTTTTCTTTTGTTTTGGTCATTTGGTTTTCCTTATTTAAAAAAATCAAATTAACCAATGTCAAAAAAGTGATAAAAATCCAACTTGTTCATCATGTAAATCTTTGTGATATGTTGCTTTTAGTCTTTATGCTAATATTTTGTTTCCTATTTTTGTATCAATACTCACTTTAAAATGGTCTATAAGAATTTTAAATTAAATGTTAACAAAGAGACTAAAATTTCTGTTTTGATTCTCCTTAGCTTACATATCAAAAACATATCTGTTCCAGAAGAAATTTGATAAAATACCTTCTTTTATTGCTTTTACAAAGAGTTTATGCAATAACAATTAATGCTTGAATGTGTGATAAAATTCATCTGTGAATACAAGTGATAATTTTTGGGGGGAAGGAAAGAGGAAACTCCTTCATGGCTTGTTCAATTTCTTCCTCTTAGATTGAGTTGTAAAATCCTCTATTTATACCAGTATTTCTTTTTTGTTTATTTGTTTTTAATTGTGTTTATCTCTTCTGACCCACTATTTCAAGAAAGACCCAGCCATGTTTTACTTAACTTCACTCTCCCTAATTATCTCTTCAAAAGCTTCCTCAACTGCTCTGAGGCTGCACTAAAACCATTTTATTTTAACCCTCCTCATCCCCACCATAGAACTAAAATCCACTCTGGCATTGTTTGTGGATGGTATGTATTTATTTATTCTCCAATGGCCCCATTTACCAGTACTATAACATTCCTAAATTAAATTGCTCTTATAATCATTATCCTAAGTATATGGTCTTCTAACTAGAATGTTGAGATTTTTTATGGAATGAACTCCCTTTGATTTTGTATTTATACACTTAGTACTCAAAATGGTTATCTGGCACAAAGTAACTGCTCAAATGCTTTTTCATTCATTAATTTTTCTTTGATTTTCTCAATTTCTATTTTTGTGGTTAATTGAAGTATATTAATGTTTTCTTTTCCTTGGTTTGTCTATTTATTATTGGTGACACTTTTTTGAGACAATCAGGTTTAAGTTGCCTGTCCAGGGTTACATACATAACTAGCAAGTGTCAGAAGTCAATTTGAATTCAGATCTTCCTGACTCCAGGGCCAGCGCTCTATCCAGTGTACCACCCAGTTGCTCCTATGGGTGACACTTTTTGAATGTGTTTGGAAATATAAATTTTCCTTCATGGACTACTTTGGCTGCATCCCATAAGCTTTGGGTATGTTCCCTCATTATTATTATTTTCTTTAATAAAATTATATACTATTTCTATGATTTGGTTTTTGACTTGATAATAGCTAACATTTATACATTTAAGGTTTACAAGTATTTTACAAATATTAATTATTTTATAATTACAACAACCTGGGAGATAGGTGCTACTTTTATCTACTTTTTGCAGATGAGAAAATGGAGACAGAAAGTGATTAAATTATTTCTCTAGGATTGCATAGCTGGTTAAGTGCCTGAGACTGATCTGAAGATTTTGTGACTCATGTGAGTGACTGCTCTATCCACTTAGCTACTTCCATATTATATTATATAGTCCCCATTTAAATTTGAATCCCATAATATATTTAATATCTCTATAATATTGATAGTTTTACTAATGTTGAACAAATCCTTAATTCATAACACAAATCTAACCTCATAGTGAACAATATTTTGATTATTTGTTTATATATATTTTTAATGTTTTAGGGCAGGGTCAATTTTTGTTAAAAATATTATGCATATGTAATATGTGTTCTCTTTAACTTATTAACCCCTCCCCTTTACAAAGTGAAATAAGGTACTGAACAAAGGAAGTGAGATCCACCCAATTAACATATAACTGGTATGATCTAATTCTACTTGTTTTTATTCAATTCATGCTTAAATTGCTGGGTCTTATTCTTTCTCACTGTTGTTTTAGATCTTCCTTAGACCTATGATCTATCCTTGGTAGTTGTTTCATTTTACTAACTACTGTTTCCTCCTGCATCCTCTCTGTTTTTCAAAATTATCCTTTTTTCTTCTTCATGTCCCCATCTATCTGTTTCCAGATCTTTTTTACTTGACCATAATTTCCTAATATTCTGCTTCTCCCTATGCACCACTCCCAATCCTAGCCTTCACCTTCATCAAGGCCTCCAATCTCATCACTATCACAGGCCATTACACCCACTCTCACTTCACTTAGCTCTTTCTCTAATTTCAAGGCAATAATCATTCCAATACTACACTCTTTTTTTGTTCTTAAATCCACTGTTCCCTTCCCCTTTTGTAACACATACATAACCAAACTCCAGGTTCAGTGTTTTAATTTTGGGGAAATATAGCAACTCAAAAAAACAAGGCAAGTTGGTTTCGAGGCAGCACAATACCTTATAACTGTGTATTTGACCACATTTCCTCCTAGCAATAGATTCTATTCTCCCCAGGTAATTGTTCTTTCCCTTTGGCCTTCAAACATACCTAAGTCTTACCCATCTTGGAAAAAATAGACTACTTAGTCTATTGTTTTACATATCTTCTCTTCTTTTCATTAAAACTTACTGAAAAAACAGACTCCACTTCTTATACTTTCAATCACCCTAAACTTCTTGCAGACTGACTTCCAACCTCATCTCAAATGAAACTGTTCTCTCCAAAATTATCTCCAATGATCTCTTAAGGGTCAAATGTGATGTTCTCTCTTTTTGGTCCTTATCATTCTCTACTATTCTGCTGCATTTAATATTGTTGACCATACTTTTCTCCTAGAAACTTTCTCCTTTATGGATGTTTTTGACATTACTCTTTAATTATTCTCTTCCTACCTGTTTCACCATTCCTTCTATTTCTTTTGCTAGACCTTTCATGTTATAACAATGGATATCCCTCCAAGCTCTTTTCTAGGTTCTATCATGTTTTCTTTCTTCATTCTCTCTTAGTAACTCTTAAGCTTTTATGGAAATTATGAGTTTTCATAGGTTTAATTATCATTTCTATGCATGTGACTCTCTGTATCCAGCAGTAATATTTCCCCTGAGTTTGAACCAACATCACCAAATGCCTATTAGACCATTCAAATTGTATGTTTCAGAAAGAAATTTATCCAGAACTTACTATCTTTCCCTTACAAGTTTCTTCTTCCAAACTACTTTATTTCTGTCAAACCACTACCATCCTTCCACCTGCCTTCCTAGAGGCATCCAGGTGACATGATGGATGATGGAACTAAGAATTAGAAAAATATGAATTCAAATCTAGTATCCTAGGCTTAATAACACAGTGGCCCTGAGCAGGTCATTTAAATTATATCTGTCTCAGTTTTCTCACTTTTATTATAGAAATAATAATAGTATCTATCTCATCAGCACTATTGTAATGATCAAATGAGATATTTGTAAAGTGCTTATTATAAAGCATAGCATATAGTATGCGCTTAATAAATGTTTGTTCCCTCTTTCTTCCTTTGGGTTTCCCAGGTTCATAACATAGCATTATCCTCACTTTCCCTCACATCCAACATCCAATCAAATTGCCACATCTTGTTATTTCTACATCTATAGTATCTTTCAAATATGACACCTCTACAACTCACAAATACCTACTTAGTTCAGGACATAACCATCCAGATTGTTTAAATGGGTCCTAATTGTTTTCCCTGGCTCATATTTCTCTTTCTACTCCAGTGCAAGCTACACATTAGCACCAAAAAATATTTCTTAAACTCAGGTATGACCAAATGACTCCTCTGTTCCATTAACACCATATTTAGTTCCTCTAAAATAAAATACAGATTTCTCTTTTTATCTTTAAAGCCCTATTCACTAAGACCCCAAAGTATCTTTCCAGTTTCATTAGGTTTCTTTCTTTCATTTCTTTCTTTCATTCTGATCCAATCAAACTGGTCTTCTTTCTGATCCTCATATATAACACTTCCTCACCCATTTCTATGCCTTTATACTGACTATCCAATATGCCTCATTTAGTTGAGACTTTAAGGAAACCAGGGAGGTCAGTAGTCAGAGCAGAAAATTCTGGGTATAAATTTATTGTCTCCTTAATTAGAATGTGAGCTTTCCATAAATGGAGATTGCTTCATTCTTTGTATTTTTAGTCTCAAGTGTCTAGCACAGTGCCTAGCAGATCTTTAATAAATATTTATTTGATAATTGATTTATATTATAAACAGGATTAATGCTTTGGGTGGTAATTGGACTATAAGACCTTTGGATTTCCTTCCCATTTTGCCATGATATGCTTCCATGAATATTTCAGCTATATTTAGAGATCCTAAGATAAAAAAAATTAACTGTTGGTATCCCCTACTTATAATTTTAACAGTCTTTCTCTTTGGATTCCAAAATATGGCTCCTGAGGAAACCATTTTTCTTTTATTTCCCAAATTAGCTTGTCTTGAACTCATCTAATCTAGATTTCTCCTTCTTCTTCTTCTTCTTCTTCTTCTTCTTCTTCTTCTTCTTCTTCTTCTTCTTCTTCTTCTTCTTCTTCTTCTATTTTTTTTGTTTTACAGTTCCTTTAGTTTCAGTCTCTATTCTCTGTATAAGGATAACACTGATTTTTTTCTAGGTTGGACTTTTTTTAAGGCATCTGGGAACATCTACAATTAGTATATCATTAGAGTGATTTTTTTCCCAGTGGCTAACCAAGCTGTCTTGACTGCTTACTACTGCCAAACATTAAGGTTCTTTAATGCTGCTCACCACTTCCATCCATATTTATTTATTTATATGATATATTTAAATATTTCATTATGTACAAGAAGCCTGTTGAAGGGCCACAGGAAGTCAGCTACTGCAGAGATTAAGGCATTTGAGTTTGAGGTGAGAATTGGTATTTTTTAAGGGAATATTTCTGAGGGTAGATTTTTTTTTTTGGCTGAAGCAATTGGGGTTAAGTGACTTACCCAGGGTCACAGAGCTAGGAAGTGTTAAATGTCTGAGGCCAGATTTGAACTCAGGTCCTCCTGACTTCAGGGCTGGTACTCTATCCACTACACCACCTACCTGCCCCGAGTAGATTTTTTTTTTAAGTCATAAGTGTTTTAAAATGTATTTCTGCCTTTAAAAATGGCATAATTATCCACACAAACTGCATCTTAGGATAAATAGAAGTGGGATCATACATTCAAAGACTTTACTATTGTCAGAATGGACCTTATCAAATATCTAATCATAAGTCCAAATCTAAAACTAGCAATTTGGCACTTGAGCCAAGCAGCATTCTCCTACTGGAGAGTCTAAAAGTCCAAGCATAAAGGACTCAGGGTCTCCACATAATAATAACATTATTATTTTTTATCTTGTGTGTATAAGGCATTATTCTAACTTAAAATTGATTTATGTGGCATATTTTGTAGGAACCAAATAAAGTTCAAAAGGACAATCATGGGAGACATATGTATTCATGAATTCATTGCTGAAACTTTCTATAGCTCCTCAGTTCAGAAACCATACCTAAAAAATCCTTGAATAAATATTAGCCCCATTTTGTTTTTACAGATGAAAAAAATGGAGACATAAAGAGTTAAAATAACCTGAGTGAAAAAGTGATGGGGCTTTATGTCTGGCAGGTTTGTCCTTTGCTTCCTTGTCCAACTTTTGGAACATCATATTCTAGGATCCCATGGCCATCACATCTTTTACATGAAATCTATCTTCCTCCCATAACTACACCTACAAGACAGTTCCTTTGTATTGCTTGATTTATTAGGATCAATAGGGGAAGTGGTATGTGCTGAACTTCCTAGTAACTCCAATGCATCCTGAATTTTCATTCTCTCCTTATTTCTAACCTCTCATCCTGAATTAAGGGAATTTGGCTAATGTACCAAAATTCCTAGTTATGGCTCCAGCAAGAACTAGGATCATTGTCTCCATTGTACCTTTTCCACCATACCTCACAGAAGTTTCTGGGTCACATACATTCCTATTTCATATTCATACATTTCTGGTGGCAGTTAATTCTTCCTTTAGTTCAGAAGGTATTTACTGTTTAGAATTTTCAGGTCTGATCTTCAGTGTTTCCAGTGATGTTTTGTTTTGAATTGAAGAATGGGATAAATTAAAAAAGAAGCATTGTATTTAACTTCAGAACATTTCTATACTAGTTAATCAGGGGCAGAGTTTTTCACATATTTTTCATCAAACTTGTGACAAGAGAACTAGCTTATGATTGGGTAATTGATTGCTTGATTTTTATCATGCTGAGAGGCCTTAGAAATTTTTTGTTATATTGATTAAGGACTCAGCATTTTTGTACAACATAGATTGTTTGCATTTCTGGCAGACTCCCAGAATAATGGTGTAATAGTCTTGAGATAATCTAACAATCACATTTTCTAAATTAAGTCAGGTATTGATTTTTATTTTTTATTAAATTTTCTATCCAATGGGCTGAGAAAGAAGTCTCCCCAGTCATTTCTCCCCTGAGGGAGCACAGTTTACAATGTCACTGCTTGTTTCCTGAAAACCTCCCTCCTCTTCATTTTTCTCCAATATGGAAGAAGAACTTAGTTTCTATCCTAAGGTCAGCAGAACGTGACTGAAATTAAATGTACCAGGACTGTCTGATATGCTAGGAAAGGATCTTTAAAATAATCTATTTCATAAAGAAAGCTTACATGAAACTATTCCTATTTACATTTAATCTGGGTTTATTAGGCACTTAAGCATTAACTTCTGAGGTCCTGGAAGGTCTTTTTTGTTGTTACTGTTTTCTGCAATCTACAACTATCTATCTATCTATCTATCTATCTATCTATCTATCTATCTATTTATCAATCTATCTGAACAAGAAAATTAACAATAAACAATTCCATGTATGAAACAAGCCAGAAAAAGAGAATCATATATGAAATTAGTGAATAAATTACAGTTTTAAAAAATGTATGTATGGAAGGGTGTAATTTAAGTTGATAGTAGCAACATTATCTTTCGTGATTATTTTCCCTTAATTTCTTTCTGCTTTCTTCAGTGTTATTTTTAAATATTTAATTGGAGTTTTTCTTTCTTTTATTCTTTGTATAATTATCTTTTTATAATTACATTCCTTCTTGACTCATTCACCTTCCATCCACATAAAAGACATCCTTTGTAACAATTAAGTATAGTCAGGAAAAATATATTCATGTTATATTTGATAGTGTATGATAATATGCATCTCATTCCATGCCTATAGAATATATATTGTTTCTATATCACCTTTCCACCAAGAGATAGGAATCATACTTCATCATCAGTCTTCTAGAGCTTATAATTGATTATCACATTGATCAAAGTTCTTGTTATTCAAATTTGTTAATATTTACAATTTTTTGATCATTGCATACATAGTTCTCTTGATTCTGATTCCTTTACTCTATATCATTTCACACAAGTCTTTCCAGATTTCTCAGAAATTCATCACTTCCACAATTTTCCATGATATAATAATATTCTATTATATTCATTTACCATAATTTATTTAATCATCCCCCAATTTATGAGCACTTCTTAATTTTCCAGTCCTTTGCTTTGACAAAATTGGTGATGTAAATATAGCTATACATGTGAGTTATTTTTCTCTTTCTTTGGGAGGCATTTGCTTGCTAGTAATATCATTGAGTCAGAGGGTAGAAATAATTTAGTTTCTTTGGGATTATACTTCAGAATTGCTTTCCAGAATGGCTAGATTAATTCATTGTTCCACCAAATATGTATTGGTGCATTTGTCTTCCAATTTGAAGTTGTTATTCAGTCATTTTCAGTTATGCCCTATAGTTCATAACCCCATTTGGGTTATCTTGGCAAAGATATTGGAGTGGTTTGCCATTTCCTTTTCTAGATCATTTTAGAGATGAGAAAACTGAGGGAAACAGGATTAAATGAGTTGATCAAGGTAATAAAAAATATTGTAGGTCAGATTTGAACTCAGTTTTTCCTGACTTCAGTCCCAGTTACCATCCACCAAACCACCCACTTTATCTTTCCATAGACCCTGAAAATCATTTGTCTTTATTTGACCATTCTTGTCAATTTAATAAGTGTGAAATAGCATTTCAGAATTGTTTTACTTTTAATTTCTTTTGTTAATAGTTATTTATAACATTTTTTTCATATGGTTGTTGATAGTTGGAATATTTTCCCATGAGAACCACCTATTCATATCCTTTAACCATTTGTCTCATTATTATTGTCCTTAAATGTATGCAATTGTCCAGGAAGATTACTTTTCTCTTCAACTCTTGTTTTGTTTTGCTTTCTTGTTTGCAGAGGAAATCTATAGAGCTTGGAAATTTTTTTACCTACTCTGTCATCTTTCCAGCATTCTCCCCCAATGCTCCATTTTTAACATGATTGAATCTTAATATTTCAAGCATATTTCTTTTAAAAAACACATTGTTAAATTCTTATTTCTAGTTTATTTTGTCATTTTTTATTTTGTGTGTGAATTTATACCATTCACATTTATAATTATGGCTGCTAATTGCACATTTTCTTCCAGTTTATTATCTTCTATATTCTTCCCTTCTTTTCCTTCCCTTCTTTTTTCAGGAAAACATTGTGAAAGAATAGTAATGTAATCAGTATTACAAATCTATAATTGAAATTGTCTGATTTCATTCCTGGGGCCTCTCTTCTTTTTCACCCATCCAGATCATGGTCCTTTTCTAATTTTAATTTAAAATGCCTTCTTCAAAATTAAAGTTTGTTTTCTTTGTGACTATTCCCACTTTGCTCTACCATTCTTCTTAAACTACTCTCTCATTTTTCCTGGTCCCCATCTGTTTTTTCACTAAGTTGACACTATTATATTTGTACTTCTTTATTCAATGTTTTTTGCCCAGTTTAGAAAAGAGTGAGATTATTTTTGATATGCTATTTCCCAATTCCTCCTCTGTGTTAATTCTGCTGCACTCCATTGTGAGAAACAATTATTTCACTACACCATATACTTCATTTCATTTCTTCATTTCTCACATTCACCTGTCCCTTTGTGCCCTGGAAGAATTTCTGCCATGAGGCCCTCTTGTCTTATGATGACTGCCTTTCAGATTATTATTTCAGGAAATCTCCTAGTCATATATTTTGCAGATTTCTTTTCCACAGTACTATGCATCATCTTGCTATTGCTCACATACCTTTTCCCCTTTAAAAAAGAATTGAGATTCTTGAGAAAGCATGTACTTTTAAAAATTCAGCTTTCAATTCTATTCAACAAACATTTATTAAGTATCTACTCTAGATGATCACTGTGATAAGAGCTGAAAACAGAAATTAAAAAAAAGAAGTCCATGCTCTCAAGAATTACAAAGTAATGGAAGAAGACAAGACTTTAAAAAAGGAAGATAAAAGGGAGAACTTTGTTAGAATACTACTGTGCTGTAAGAAATGATAAGCTGGTTGATTTTAGAAAACCATGAGAAGATTTGCATGAAATAATGAAAAGTGAAATGAACAGAACCAAGAGAACATTGTATACAACAGCAATATTGTTCAAAGAATACTTATGAATAACTCAGTTATTCTGAGGGTGATAAATACTCAAATCAACTATAAAGAACCTTTAAAGGATGGTGTTTATCTACCTCCAAAGGGGAAAAAATGATAAATAGAAGTATGCATAGTATGATGGTATGTTTGTGTGTGTATGTGTATGTGTGTATTTGTGTGCGTGTGAAATGGTAGCCTTCTCTAGTGCTGGATGGGGAGGGAAGGAGATAATTCAGAACTTAAAATGTAATCCCCACCAAAAAAAATCAAGAATATATATATATATATACACACACACACACACACACACACACACACACACACGTGTGTGTGTGTGTGTGTGTGTGTGTGTGTATAAAAGGAATGGGGTGGAGAGGGATATCAGGGGACTTGATGTTCTGTGGAATCAAACCAATCAAAGCTACTAACAGAAAATGGAGAGTTAAAATAAATGGTTATACTACCATTAATTCAAGAAGGAGAAAATCAGATTTTGGTTTTTTTACTCCTATATGTGAAGAAGAGGTACCTAAGTGGTACAGTAAATAGGGCATATGCCTAAAGTAAAAAAACACCAGAATTAAAATCCAAAACCAGGTACCTACTAGCTATGTGACCCTGGGAAAATCATTTGGCTTTTGCCTCAATTTCCTCATTTGTAAAAAAAAGAAGAAGAAGAAGAAGAAGAAGAAGGGGGGGGGGAGAGATGATTATAATCGAACTTACCTCCTAGCCTTGTTGTAAGAGGAAATGAGGTAAATTTATAAAGTTGTTTGCAAACTATAACATGCTATCTAAAAGTGAAACTATTATCTCATTTTATCCTCACAACAATCCTAAAAGGTAGATGATATTATTATCTCAGTTTTACTGATAAGAGACATAATTGAGCTCTGAAACTGAGCCAGAAAGAGGTTATCCAACTTATCAAGAGCTAGTAATCTAGAAGGATTGGAATTGGTCTTCCTCACTCCAGGACTAGCACTCTATAGCACTCTATATCTAGCTAGTAATCAAATTATCTCTCTAAAATAATGTCTCTCTTAGAACTAATACTATGATCCATGAGAATTTGCTTGTTTAACCCCACACTTCAGGAGCAACAGAGAAGAGTTTGGTTCATCGTATACCTCCACAGAATATATTGCTACCTCTCAGAGATCTAGGAGCTTAGGCTAAAATAAAGTATGCAGAAAAACACCTGCTTTGGGGAGCTTCTCTTCCAAGATTGTCTTTCATCTACTTCTTTATATATCTTCTATTTGCCATTTTTTTAAACATCCCCACCCCATCAGAATATAAGCTTGTTACAATAGAGGCTGTTTTTTACTTTTCTTTATATCCTCAGTTCTTACGAAATTCCTATAGATAATTAACATTGAATAAATTATTGCATTAAATAGAATTGTATTGTATTGGATAAAATGTAGAACTTAAAATCAGTAAGACCCCTATTGAAGTCCTGTCTCTGAGACTAAATATAGCTGTGTAATCATGGGAAAGTCATTTGCCCTCTCTGAGATTGTTTCCTCAAAAGTTAAAATAACAATACCTCTAGTGTCTATCTCTGGAAATTATTGTAAGGTTTAAATGAGATGAATGTGAAGAGTTCCTGACAAACTTTAAAGCATTGTATGTGAATGTCAATTACTGTTAAGAGGAAGTAGTTAGTACAGTTAATAGAGCATTGGACTTGACATGTGGTAGTCACTTACTAGCTATATGATCCAGAGGAAGTCACTATGCCTTCACCTGCTTCAGTAAAATCTGTAAAATGGGAATAATAATAGCACCTACCACCAGGGTTTGTTGTGAAGATCAAATGAGATAATACTAGGGTAAATGTTTTATAAAACTTAAAATGCTCCATAAATACATATTGTGACAAAGGAAATAATAACAATAATCATATCCAGTGTTTTGCTATTTATAAAATGCTTTCACAGAGATTATCTCATTTGGTACGGGCAAAAGAACTTGTAAAAAAGTGATCTAGAAAACAAACCCTTTCATGTTACAATTTTCCCTACCTTGGGCAAACTTGGCTGCCTCCCAGAAATAAATGACTGTAAGGAATATCGATGTTCTCAGCTGCATTATGAAAGAGAGGGTAAGAGAAAGGGAAGGCAGAATGTAAACTGACTTGGGTAGCCTAAAAAACTTGGCATTACCTGGAGAGGGAAGTAAATCACAATCTATATTAGAACAGGAGAAGCACATCCTCCAGGTTGTATAAAGGAAGCGACCTAACAGGATGGAGAGAATAACCCCAGAGAGAAGAACAGTGACTTTAACTTGAGGCTATGAATATGATGAAAATAGATTTGAAAGAAGGAAATGTGAGGGATCATGCTCCCAACCTCCCAGAATAGACAGGAAGGATAAAACAAAATTGAAGAAGGAATATCATTTAGCAATTTAAACTGAGACAAGACAAGTAACAGGCTCGTTTATCTATGAGAAAGTGCAATAATTTCAGATTATACCACTGTCATCATTCAATGAAAATACTTAAAATGTCAGAGCTCAATTATGTCTCTGGTAAAAAAAAAAAAAAAGCATACAAGGCTACTAGTCTTTGACGGTGGAATCAAGATTAATTTACATTTTGGAGGGCAATGGATGTGGGAGGGAAAATGTCATACATACACCCACAAAAAACAAAAGGTTTTTTTTTTTGTTTTTTTTTTTTGCTTTTTTGCCGGTAAACCTTCAAAAGGTGTATGTCTATTAACATGTTAGGTGGTGGGATTTGCAGATTCTTCTGGCAGCAAAGAGATTTATGAACAGCGTTAAGTATTCTGCAAGCTATTTCTATATTCTCTCCTGAATCTTAACTGGTTACTGGCTTCCTAGCCAAACAGTGACTGAAGGTTACCAACCAAATAGTTACAAGAGGTGTTCCTCAGAAAGATATTGTGAGGTGGACTAGCCACTGAAGGATCCTACACTAAAAACAGGATTTGGAGGTGAAAGGAGGCTGTAGTACATCCTAAGCTCTTAAGAAACAGTTTGTCTCATGTTTCCCATCAACATTTAAATAAACACTGGGAAATGTGCCTCTAACTTAGCAATAAGGGAAGAGGCATGGGTGTATGTGACACATTCCTACAAAATAAAGGAAGAGATGGCAAAACAAAGGAAATTTGTTGGAATTAACATAATTAGAAAAAGTTTACATGCTATGGGCATGTCTTATTTACTTTGGTTTCTAAGGATTAATTTATTGCAGACCTTGGCAGACATTCTTGAAAGAAAAAACAGCTTATTAAGCAGTACCAAAAGGATGACAATCACTAGGGAAATCATCTTCAACCTTTATCATTGCACCCCTGAGATAAATGTCATTGCCTCTTTTCTCCCCCACCTGGCCATTCTTTGTCCTCTCCTTTTCCCATATGAACTGGGCATTGTACTTTAGCTGAATAAATGAATGAATCAAAAAGTATTTCAGTTTTTTCTATGTGCCAATGACTGTACTAAACACTGGAGATATAAATACAAAATTGAGATCTCAAGAAGCTTATATTCTAAAGGAAAAAAGGATAAATAATAGAGCTAGAATTGAAAGGTATGTGCATGGTGAGAGATCTAATATGGTAGACTGGTTTGGGACAAAATAAAGTAAATTATCTTCTATCTGATCCCAGGACCTTAGATACCAGAATCAAAGATTTGAACCAACTTAAAATGGAGACTCTCTTCATCAGGATATGAAGTCCCTATCTCAAGGAAAGGAGAAGTATGTGCATTAAGTATTTTAGGTGATCAGCTAGAGAAGCTTTAGAGAAGACAGAACTGGATTGTCTGTGATGCAAACTGGTTGGGGGGTCATGGGTAAGTCACAATCTCCCACTACCCTATTTTGAAGGTGATGATAAGAAGTAACACATTTATATATATATATATATATATATATATATATATATATATATATATATATATATATGTATATATGT
>JAJPUD010004335.1:27255-64117 GCA_023553655.1 Myrmecobius fasciatus
AGGAAGGAAGGAAGGAAGGAAGGAAGGAAGGAAGGAAAGAGGGAGGGAGAGAGGGAGGGAGGAAGGAAGAAAGTCTTCCAACTAACTAATTCTAGAACATCTTTAGTAGTAGGTAAGAAATAAAAATAGTAGAGTGTAAATTAAGAGTTTGGTTTTGGGTATGCTGAGTTTGTCCATATCATCTTGATGTAAACTTTCCCACTTAGATCTCTGTGGAGGGGGGGGTTTGGAAAGACCCTGAATCAAAACCCCTCCCAGCCTTTGGGAGGGGCCCTACTCTTCTGTTTATAGGAGAAACCGCCAAATAAGTAATCTCCTCCTAGGATTCAATTGGAGATCTTGACTGGGAGCATAATCACTACCCTCTATTGGATTGAAAATTAGTCTCTCAAATTGCTCCCTAGCTTGGAGCAACAAAATAAAAAAACCAATAAAATCAAATCCTGTGTGCCCAGACCTTTGAAAAAGGTCCTACCAGGATTTTGCCTGCTGAGAAATTTGTTTTTTCAGTGTAATAAACTCTTTTGCCACAACCCTCACAAAGATCAGGGGTGAAACAAGGTTGCCCATTGTCCCCATCACTATTCAATATTGTATTAGAAATGCTAGCTTTGGCAATAATAGAAGAAAAAGAGATCAAAGGAATTAGAGTAGGTCATGAGGAAACCAAATTATCACTCTTTGCAGATGATATGATGATATACTTAGAGAACCCTAGAGAATCAACTAAAAAATTATTAGAAATAATCCACAACTTTAGCAAAGTTACAGGATACAAAATAAATCCACATAAATCATCAGCATTTTTATACATCACTAACAAAATCTAACAGCAAGAGATACAAAGAGAAATTCCATTTAAAATAAATGTCAATAGTATAAAAGATTTGGGAATCTATCTGCCAAGGGAAAGTCAGGATATATATGAGCAAAACTACAAAACACTTTCTACACAAATAATGTCAAATCTAAATAATTGGAAAAATATCAAGTGCTCTTGGATAGGTCGAGCAAATATAATAAAGATGATAATACTACCTAAACTAATCTATTTATTTAGTGCTATACAAATCAAACTCCCAAGAAATTATTTTACTGACCTAGAAAAAATAACAACAAAATTCATCTAGAAGAACAAAAGGTCAAGAATTCCAAGGGAATTAATGAAAAAAAAAAAACAAAACAAAACAAACAAAAAAAAAAACAACCTTCAAATGAAGGTGGCCTAGCTATACCAGATCTAAAACTATCATATAAAGCAGTGGTCATCAAAACCATTTGGTACTGGCTAAAAAATGGAATAGTTGATCAGCGGAATAGGCTAGGTTCACAGGACAAAATAGTCAATGACTATAGCAATCTAGTATTTGATAAACCCAAAGATCCCAGCTTTGGGGATAAAAACTGTTGGAAAAATTGAAAACTAGTATGGCAGAAAGTAATCATTGACCCATACCTAACACCTTATACCAAGATAAGATCTAAGTGGGTTCATGATCTAGACATAAATAATGATGTTATAAACAAATTAGAAGAACATAGGATAGTTTACCTCTCAGACCTGTGGAGGAGGAAGGAATTTGTGACCAAAGAAGAACTAGAGATCATTATCAATCACAAAATAGATAATTTTAATTTTATCAAGTTTAAAAGTTTTTGTACAAACAAAACTAATGCAGACAAGATAAGAAAGGAAGCAATAAACTGGGAAAACATTTTTACATTCAAAAGTTCTGATAAAACCCTCATTTCTAAAATATATAGAAAATTAACTCAAATTTATAAGAATTCAAGCCATTCTCCAATTGATAAATGGTCAAAGGTTATGAACAGAAAATTTTCAGATGAAGAAATGGAAACTATTTCTAGTCATATGGAAAGGTGCTCCAAATCAGTATGGATCAGAGAAATGCAAATTAAGACAGCTCTGAGATAGTAGGACACACCTGTCAGATTGGCTAAATTCACAGGAAAAGATAACGATGAATGTTGGAGAAGATGTGGGAAAACTAGGACACAGATATATTGGTGGAACTGTGAAAGGATCCAACCATTCTGGAGAGCAATTTGGAATTGTGCTCAAAAAGTTATCAAACTGTACATACCCTCTGGCCCAGCAATGTTTCTACTGGGCCTAAATCCAAAAGAGATCTTAAAAGAGGGAAAGGGACCCACATGTATAAAAATGTTTGGGGCAGCCCTTTTTGTAATGGCAAGAAACTGGAAACTGAATGGATTCCCAACAATAGGAGAATGGCTGAATAAATTATGGTATATGAATGTCATGGAATATTATTGTTCTGTAAGAAACAACTAACAAGATGATTTCAGAGAGGCCTGGAAAGACCTACATGAACTGATGCTAAGTGAAATGAGCAGAACCAGGAGATCATTATACACAACACCAAGACTATATGAGGATCAATTCTGATGGGCGTGGTTCTCTTCAACAATGAGATGATTCAAATCAGTTCCTATTGTTCGTGATGAAGAAGGCCATATACACCCAGAGAGAGGCCTGTGGGAACTGAGTGTGGACCACAACATAGCATTTTAACACTCTCTGTTGATGTTTGCTTGCATTTTTTTTCCTTCTTAGGTTTTTTTTTCCTCTTTCTAGATCTGATTTTTCTTGTGCTGCAAGATAACTGAATAGATATTTATACATATATTGGATTTATCATATATTTTAACATATTTAACATGTATTAGACTACCTACCATCTAGGGGAGGGGATGGAGGGGAGGAGGGAAAAATTTGGAACAGAAAGTTTTGCAAAGGCCAATGTTGAAAAGTTACTCATATGTTCTGTAAATAAAAAGTTTTAATAAAAAAAATAAAATCCAAGTGCACACTCATCTGTTACCTTTTCTATTTTTTGCAATAATTCCTTGTGGTAGAGCAGCAATTGTTATTCCCACTTGTCAGAGAGGAAGTTGTTAGATCTGAAATCTCAAAAATCTAGATTATGGTCATCAAAATTGTTGGTAGTAGAATAGGGATTAGCCTTATGCTTTTACCGAAAAAAAATGTTTTTACAAATGTTATTTTATTTGATACTCATAACATGCTCAGTAGGTAGGTGGTACTATTACTCCCATTTTATAGATGAAGAAACTGAAGCAGAACGAAGTCATTTGTCTAGTGCTATATAGCTAAGAGTTTGTTTGCCTGTTTCCTTATCTGTACAAATGAGTGAAAGAAGGAAATGGCATACCACTCCTATATTTTTTCCAAGAAAACTCCAAATAATGTCCCAAAGAGTCAGATACAACTGAACATCAACAGTAATTATAGCTAGCATTTACATAATGCCTACTATGTTCTAGATACTGTGCTAACTGCTTTTCAAATATAAATCACTTACAAACTGAGGCAAACAGAAATTAGGTGATTTACCTTAGATCACATAGCTGGTAAATGTCTGAGGCTATATTTATACTCAGATCTTGCTGACTCCAAGCCCAACACTCTATCCACCATACCATCTAGCTCAGCAGGATGAATGTTCCTTTCATTGACACAGTTCATGATTTCTTCATCTTTTTGGAGACATTCTAACAACTTGTCATCCATCCTCAAACCTACTATAACTCTTCTCCCCATTCTCTAATCTGAGAATCTTGCCTTTTATTTTACAGAAAAAAATCAAAGCTGCTTGTTGTAATTTCCCTTTTCTCCTTAATTCTTCATCTCCAATCCTACAGAATTCTTCTATCCCTAAGTCTCCTTTCACCCTAGTTATACATGGTGAAGTAAACTTACTTTTTTAAAATAGCTTTTTGTTTTGTTTTTATTTTCCAAATACAAAGACAGTTTTCAACATTCACCTTTCTAAACCTTGTGTTCCAAATTTTTTTCCCTCCCTCACTCCACGCCCTCCCATAGACAGCAAGCAGTCCAATACAGGTTAAACATGTGGAATTCTTCATGCCACAAAAGAAAAATCAGATCAAAAAATGAAAGAAAAAATGTGAATAAAACAATCAAACAAACAACCACCCCAAAAAAAGAGACTAGGAGGCTTTGATCCATATTCAGCCTCTATAGTTCTCTTTCTCTAGATGCAGATGGCTCTTTCCACCACAAGTATATAGAATTGACTGGACTTACTTTTATTAAGTCTAAGTCCTCTGCATTTTTCAAGCAACTCCATTCCATCCTTTTTCCTATGACAGATTCTCTCCTCCTCCCCAACCCCATTATACTTGACCTTTTTTCAGTCTTTTCTTGTCTATTGATTCATTCTCTACAGCCTATATGCAAGTTTGTCTGTTTCCCCTATCCATCAAAAAAAAATTATTTTATCCTTCCATCTTCACTATCTAGGAGCTTTATAGTAAAACAAAACAAAAACAAAAGCAAAAAAATGCAAATGAATAAAAGCCAATCTGCTGCTTGACTTATCAAAACCATTTCTATGTGGTTAATCAGGCCTTCAATTCCACTCAAAGAACTTGCAAAATCTAAGTGTTCCTTCCAGAATCATGACAAAGTATCAGAGAAGTTCTTGAATAGAAGAATAGGAGTATTATTATATATGCCCATTCTATAGATAAGGAAACTGATGGTCCAAGTGATGATGTGACTTGCCCAAGATGTTGAAGCTAGTAAGCCATAGAGCCAGGATTCTAGCTCAGATCTCTTGGCTTCTAAGTTTTATAGTATAACTTTTATTAGACTACTCTGTCTCCTATACCACAGTACTTCCTTTTGGAGAACGTCATCAAGGGATCAATCTTTGGATAAAGAATCCCAACAACTGAAAAGAAATGCTTACTAATTAAAAGTCTTATTTTCTTAATTTTAAAAAGTAAAAAAAAAATAAATGGAGAAGTCATCAAGTGACGTATATTGATCTTGACTTCATATTTGTAGCTGCTTCTTTTTTGCTGATCCTGGGGTTATCTCATATTCATGTTTCTATGGGACTCAACCACTTATAAAAACATTGTCCTCATGTAAGTCCTGAACTAGGAAATCCAAGGATTTTTATTCCTATCTTATAGCTGAAAATTGCAATTCACATGATTTTTTTTATTAAAGCTTTTTTATTTTCAAAACATATGCATGGTAATTTTTCAACATTGATCCTTACAAAACCTTATGTTCCAAATTTTCCCCTCCTTCCCCCCAATCTCCTCCCCTAGATGGCAAGCCATCCAATATATATTTAACATGTTAAAATATATGTTAAATCCAATATATGTTTACACTTTTATACAATAATTTTGCTGCATGAGAAAAATCAGATCAAAAAAGAAAAAATGAGAAAAAAAACAAAATGTAAGCAAACAACCAAAAAAAAAAAAAAAGAGTGAAAATGCTATGTTGTGATCCATACTTAGTTCCCACAGTTCTCTTTCTGGGTGTAGATGGCTTTCTTCACCACAAGATCATTGGAACTGGTCTCAATCATCTTGTTGTTAGAAAGACTCATGTCCATCAGGATTAAACATCATATAATCTTGCTGTTGCCATGTACAATGATCTCCTGGTTCTGCTCATTTAACTTAGCATCAGTTCATGCAAGTCTCTCCAGGCCTCTCTGAAATCATCCTGCTGATCATTTCTTATAGAACAATAATATTCTATAACATTCATGTACCATAATTTATTCAATCATTCTCCAACTGATGGGAATCCATTCAATTTCCAGTTCCTTGCCACTACAATAAGGGATGCCCCAAATGTTTTTGCACATGTGGGTCCCTTTCCCTCCTTTAAGATCTTTTTGGAATATAAGCCCAGTAGAAACACTTCTGGGTATGCCCAGTTTGATAACTTTTTGAGCATAGTTCCAAAGTGCTCTCCAGAATGGCTGGATCCATTCACAATTCCACCAACAATGTATTAGTGTCCCAGCTTTCCCACACCCACTCCAACATCTGTCATTATCTTTTCCTGTCATTTTAGTCAATCTGAGAGGTGTGTCCTACTACCTCAGAGTTGTCTTAATTTTCATTTCTCTGATCAATAGTGATTTAGAGCACCTTTTCATATGACTAGTAATTGATTTAATTTCTTCATTTGTAAATTGTCTGTTCATATCTTTTGACCATTTATCAATTGGAGAATGGCTTGAATTCTTATAAATTTGAGTCAATTCTCTATATATTTTAGAAATGAGGCCTTTATCAGAACCTCTGAGTGTAAAAATGTTTTCCCAATTTATTGCTTCCCTTTTAATCTTGTCTGTCTTAGTTTTGTTTGTACAAAACCTTTTTTTGATCAAAATCATCTATTTAGTATTCAATAATGAGTTCCATTTATTCTTTGATCACAAATTCCACAGGTCTGAGAGGTAAACTATCCTATCTTCTAATTTGCTTATAATATCACTCTTTATGTCTAAATCATGAACTCATTTTGATCTTATTTTTGGTATATGGTGTTAGATGTGAGCTAATGCCTAGTTTCTACAACACTAGTTTCCAATTTTCCCAGCAGGTTTTGTCAAATAATGAGTTCTTATCCCAAAAGCTGGAGTCTTTAGGTTGGTCAAACACTAGATTACTATAGTTACTGTGTCTTGTTCTGTGATCCTAACCCATTCCACTGATCGGCTACTCTATTTCTTAGCTAGTACCAAATGGTTTTGATGACCACTGCTTTATAATATAGTTTTAGGTCTGGCACAGCTAGGCCACATTCATTGGCATTGTTTTTCATTAATTCCCTTAAAATTCTTGACCTTTTGTTCTTCCAAATGAATTTTGTTACCATTTTTGCTAGATCTGTAAAATAATTTCCTGGGAGTTTGATTGGATGGCATTGAATAAATAGATTCACTTAAGTAGTATTGTCATTTTTATTATATTAGCTCGGCCTACCCATGAGCACTTGATATTTTTCCAACTAATTAGATCTGATTTTATTTGTGTGGAAAGTGTTTTATAGTTGTGTTCATATAGTTCCTGAATTTCTCTTGGCAGATAGACTCCCAAATATTTTATACTATCAACAGTTATTTTGAATGGAATTTCTATTTGTATCTCCTGCTGCTAGACTTTGCTGGTAACATATAAAAATGCTGATAATTTATCTGGATTTATTTTGTATCCTGTAACTTTGCTAAAATTGTGAATTTTTTCTAGTAGTTTTTTTTAGATGAGTCTCTAGAGTTCCCTAAGTATACCATCATATCACCTGCATGTGATAATTTGGTTTCCTTATGACCTATTCTAATTTTTTAAAATCTCTTTTTCTTCTCTTATTGCCAAAGCTAACATTTCTAATACAATATTGAATAGTAATGGTGATAGTGGGAAACCTTATTTCACCCCTGATCTTATTGGGAATGATACTAGTTTGTCCCCATTACATATGATGCTTGCTGGTGGTTTTAAATAGATGCTACTGATCATTTTACGGAAAACTCCATTTATTCTCTAGTGTTTTTAATAAAAATGGATGTTGGATTTTTTCAAATGATTTTTATGCATCTATTGAGATAAGCATATGTTTTTATTCATTTGGTTATTGATAAAGTCAATTATGCTAATAATTTTCCAAATATTGAACCAGCCCTGTATTCCTGCTATAAATCCTACTTGGTCCTGGTGTATTATTCTGGGGATGATTTGCTTCAATCTCTTGGCTAATATTTTATTTAAGATTTTTATATCAATATTCATTAGGGAAATTGGTCTATAATTGTCTTTCTTTGTTTTCACTCTACCTGATTTAGATATCAGCACCATATCTGTGACATAAAAGAAATTTGGTAGGAGTCTTTCTTTCCCTATTTTTTCAAATATTTTATTTACTGTTGAAATTAATTGTTCTTTAAATGTTTGGTAGAATTCACATGTAAATCCACCTGGCCATGGAGATTTTTTCTTAAGGGGTTGATTAATAGCTTATTCTATTTCTTTTTCTGAAATGGGACTATTTAAATAATTTATTTGCTCTTCTGTTAATGTAGGCAATCTACATTTTTGTAGACATTCCTCCATTTCACTTAGATTATCAAATTCATTGACATATAGTTGGGCAAAGTAACTCCTAATTATTGTTCCAATTTCCTCTTCATTGGTGGAAAGTTCTCCCTTTTCATTTTTGAGACTAACAATTTGATTTTCTTCTTTCCTTTTTCTAATCAAACCAACTAAAGGTTTACCTATTTTGTTGGTTTTTTTTCATAAAACCAAGTCTTAGTTTTATTTCTTAATTCAATAGTTTTCTTACTTTCAATTTTATTAATCTCTTTTATTTTCAGAATTTCAAATTTAATTAGGGGTTTTTAATTTGTTCTTTTTCTAGCTTGTTTACTTGCAAACCCAATTCATTGATCTTCTCTTTCTGTGTTTTATGCAAATAAGCATCTAGAGATATAAAATTTCCCCTACTAATTGCTTTGGCTGCATCCCACAAATTTTGATATGTTGTCTCATTATTGTCATTCTCTTGGATGAAGTTATTGATTTTGTCTATGATTTGTTGTTTAAACCATTTATTCTTTACGATTAGATTATTTAGTTTCCAATTGATTTTTGTTTTATTTTCCTTTTATTGCATTTGATTTTTATTGCATCATGATCTGAAACAATACATTTACTATTTCTGCCTTTCTGCATTTGATTTTAAGGGTTTTATGCCTTAATGCATGGTCAATTTTTGTATAGGTTCCATGAATTGCTGAGAAAAAAAAGTGTACTCCTTTATGATTTCCTTTAAGGTAATGTCTAGGTTCTTTTTTTCATCATGGCTTTCAGAAAATCCAATAATTCTTAGATTATCTCTCCTAGATCTATTTTCCAGGCCAATTGTTTTTCCTAAGAGGTATTTCCTTTTTTCTTATTTTCTTTTTTTTTTGTTTTGTTTGGCTGATTTTTTGAAGTTTTATTGAGTCATTCACTTCCATTTGTTCAATTTTAACTTTTAGTGTATTGTTTTCCTCAGTTACCTTTTTTATTTCCTTTTGTATTTGGCTAATTGAATTGTTATGTTCATTGCATTTTTTTTTCCAGTTCACAAATTCTGTTTTTCAATGAATTGGTATCTTTTTCATATCTATTTTGTAAGGAATTATATGTTTTTCCCATTTCATCAAATCTGTTTTTTAAGGAGTTTCTTCAAACAATTTTTATTTTTCCTTTTCCATACCCTCTTTCCCCATTTTCTTCTAACTCTCTTTTAAGATCCTTTTATAAAAAACTTCCAAGAAAGCCTTGTGAAATGGGAACCAGCTCATATCTTCCCTTTGGGGTTTCATCTGGAGTTCATTTGCCTTTAGGAACTTCAGGGTTTCTCTCTCCATAAACGTTTTCTATGGTCAGAGTTCTTTTGCTTTTTTGCTTATTTTTTAAGGGTTGAGATTTGCTTTTAATAAGGTCAAGGGGTTATAGCCACTTTAGTTTGCCTTGGGGCCAGTGTTTCTGACTTCTGGTGCTGGGTAATCATGGCCAGGTCCTGAGTTTTTCCTGGGGTTCTGTGGCTTACAATTTCCCTTTTGTATTTGTCTTTGGGTAATTTTACAGCAAATCTGCTAAGCCACCCACTTATAATCAGGACAGAGTGGTCTAAGAGACTTACAGAAAATTCCCCAGTTTGCACTCTGGCTCCCCACCCCAGCTCATTATCCCAGATTTTCTATCCTGCAATCTGGGCTCAGCAGACTGTCCCCCTGCCTAATTGAAACAGACATGTTCTGAAGTTCTTCCAAAGTATCTTCTTCTGGAAATGTCGTATTCCAAATATTTGTGGGTTTTGTCATTCCAAATCCTGTTCAGAAGTTTAATCTGCTGTTGGTTTGAGAGAAGATCAGAAAGGGTCACAGAAAACCATGTCTGCTCTCCACCATCTTGGCTCCCAATTCACATGATTTTAAGATTCCTGAAATGACAGGCTTATCTGAGGCTGGTTGGAGTGGAGTGCCAATAAAACCCGGGTCATAGGTTTTTATCTCTTCCCAGAACAGCTAATTTCTTTCTATTGAATGGCCATAGATAATATCTCAAAATCTATCTTGCTATCTCATCATCTTGTACTATTTTGCACAAATAATGAACAAAGCAAAGGGTAGACAAAGTAGAAGGAAGACCCAGGACAAAATTCTTGCCACTATGATGATTGGTCTGGCTCTTTTACCTTTCCCCTCAAAATCAGTCCAGTTTCCCCTCAACTATAACCATGTAATCCAAGTCTTTACTGACTTCAAATCTAGTTCTCTTTTTACTGCTCTGTATTATACCTTCTCTGTCTTAGTGTAATTTGTGAGATCCTTTTCCTAAGTACAAATTCTCAAGTGCATTGGGGAGGAATATGATTTTCATTAAGCATTCTTTATATTTATCCTTTGACTAATGCTAACATATCTGCCTGTAGAAGGGCTTGCCTTAATAACACTGAAGTTCATCATTAATATTCATTAGTCTCTTAGGACTTTTTTGTCTTGCTTGTCCATACACTTATCTTCTGCCCTAGAGTAGAGTCTATCTAATTTAAGAAGTCTGTCCTTCCCTGACTCTTCCTTGCAGGGACCTGCCATCAGCTATTATCTTTTGTTTTAGTCAGCTTCCATCTCTTCCTCTCTCCTTGTCCATTCAGCTTTGCTTACAAACAAGCTATCTTTATAAAAAAAAATGAAAGAAAAACTTCACTCAACCCTCTTGAGCTAACACCCCAAGTCTTCTCCCTCTTAATGATAAAGTTTCAGAATTGTTGCCTCTGCTTTCTTACAATCCACTCATATCTCAGTTTTGGAGAATATGAATTCCTGCCTCATTTTCCCCCTGAAATTTCACTTTGGATAGTCACCAGAAATGATGATGTCTAAGTGGAAAGGTCTTTGATCAACCTCTACACTAACTTTTTTGAATCATCTGTTATTCTTCACAACTGTTTCTTCTTTCATACTCTCTACCTCTCTAACTTCTTAGGAAATTGTGAGGCAGTTGATTACTGCAGTGGGCAGAGCATGGGACCTGGAATCAGGAAGTTGTAAATTAAAAGCTAATCTCAGACGCTTAATCTTCATAATTTCTCTTCAATCTCTCTTTGTTTCAGTTTGCTTAACTGTAAAATGGGAATAATAATAGTACCTTCCTCCCAGGATTATTGGATTAGATGAATTAGTAAAACACAATTTAAATGCTTATTTTTTTATTTCCTTTTCCTGTGGAGCAGTGGATAGAGTTCTGAAGGAATCTGTCATCATTCACTCACTCATTTATTCATTTCATTAATTTATTTCACAGATTTTTTGAGCATTTATATGAATTCTATCAGATATAAAATTGTATAATATACATATCTCTCTCAAAGAGCTTAAAGCCTAGTTAACGTAGACTAAGGCAGCTAAGTGGTACAGCGAATACAGTGCTGGACCTGGAATCAGGCAACTCCTCTTCCTGAGTTCAAATCTAATCTCAGACACTAGCTTAGTGACTATGTGCAAGTCACTTCAACCTGTTTGCATCAGTTTTGTCATCTGTAAAATCAATTGAAGAAAAAAAATGGCAAATAATTCCAGAATCTTTGCCAAGAAAACCTTTAAACCAGGGTTACAAAAAGTGGAATATAAATGAATGACTGAACAATAACATGTACTATATTAATACATATAATAATAAAAATAATTATAGTTAATATTTATGTAACATTTATTACATGCCAGGTACTGTACCAATCACTTTATAACTTATTATCTCATTTGATCCTCACAAAAATCCTGGAAAATAAGTGTTGTTAGGATCCTCATTTTTATAGATGAGAAAACTGAGGCAAGTCCAAGTTAAAGAGACTTGCCCAGGATCATTCAACAAGTAAGTGTCTGAGGCCATATTTGAACTCAGCTGTTCTTGATTCAGATTTGGTGCAATTTTATAATGCCTAATAAGGCAGTCTGATATATTGCAAAGAGGGTTGACCTTGGAGATAAGAACACAGGGATTCCAGCTCTGTATGTGGTCCATGTTAATTATGTGGCCTTGGGCAAATTGATTAACTTCTCAGTGTTTCAGGAAGCTTTATGACTGTAAATTACACATGGGTTATTGCTAGACACAGAGAGAGTTTCACAACAGGTGTACCTTACACTGAGATAGAGGTAGACTATCTTCTTCCTCTCAATAACAACACACTAACAAAAAGTATTCTAAGAATACAGTACCTGAAATTGGGAAGAAAGATATTCTGCACTAGCTATAATAGGTTTAAATAAAAATAGCTTTTAGTAAAAAGCCTTTTTTTAATGCTCAGGGGTATTTTTTGGAACTTTCTCTCCAGTGGCATGAACACATAAAGTATAAAGAAAGTAGATTATGGAATGATGGAAGATTTTTGTGATTGTACAAAGTGAACATTTTAATTGAATTTTCAAAAGATAAGAAATAGTTAAATTTATAACTTCTTCAGTAATTCTTAGGTACCCCTCAAATGATAAAATAACTTCATCTTACCTCCTGATGATGATTTAATGTTTTTACCTGCTTCAGATGTAGTGTTTTCCTGGCTTAATTTAATGATTAACATGGCATAAAAGTCACAGTTTCTTGATTATTAAAATCCTGTTTACTGAAGATTACAAATAAAATCCATTTTAAAGTCATTACTAAACATAAGTAGGTTGTAATCATCAATTCACAAAGAACAACTATCTTATAAAACCTTAATGATGTGCTTATTAGAAAATCTTCATTCTGAACATAACTATAAAAATAAACAAACCCTGACACACACTTTTTTGATTAAAATGATCCTGAGTACTGAATTAAGCATCAAATAGGGTAACTTTTCAATAATATGAGACATTCTATTCCCAACTCTGAATCTCCCCTAGATTGAAAGCCAAAAGACCCATCCACGTGACTATGCAGTTGAAGTAGATAGTATCCTTGAAGGCCTCTTTCAGCTCAAAATCTATGATGCCTAGGATAAAAGGTATTTTAAAAATCTTTTTTGTTTTAAAGTGACGTTGTGTGGCACAATGGGAAGTCCTGAGTTTGGTGTAAGGAAGTCCTGAATTCAAATCAAAAATTTACTAACCAAATGAGTATGATCAAGTGTGTGAATATGAGCCCGACTTTATAAAATAGGTATCTCACTGACTCCTTGTAGAAATGGGGATAATAATCCTTATATTAACTACTTCTTAGAGTTGTGCTGTTATTGTTTAATCATTTTAGTCACATCTCTATAATTCAACTTGGGGCTTCCTTGGCAAACAAACCATAGAAATGGTTTGTTATTTCCTTTTCCAGCTCATTTTACAGATGAGGTAAACAGAATTAAGTGATTTGTCTATGGTAACACTGCTAGCAAGTGTCTGAGGCTGGATTTGAACTCAAGAAGAGGAATCCTCCTGACTCCAGGTCCAGTACTCTATGCAGTGCATCACCTAGCTTCCGTAGTGTGCCTTAACAAGGCTTTGAGCTCTTTGAGGAAGAGATTTGTATATAATACAATGTTATATCTGATGAAATTCATATAAATTGTCCAAAAATATTTGTGAAATGAATTAATGAAATGAATAAATGGATGAGTGAATTAGTAAATCCCTCCAAATACCAGAGTATTGTTTTGTTTTGTTTTGTTTTGTTGCTGTTGTTAATTTTTTTTAATATTGGGTCTCCCTTTCTTATCCAGACTAAAAGTGCAGCAATCACTCATGGCCCAATCAGAATACTGATTAAAATGGAAGATTTAACCCGGTCTGTTTTTCCAATATGGACTGATTTATCCTCTACTTCAAGGTGCTCATTCTATTTAAATTCACAGTATTCCATTCACAAATTCATTAAATAAAGTAGGATCTCTATGCATTTCAATTCAAAAGCATTCCACATCCCAGAGTGAGGAGACAGAATTGAAAAAAGTAATATTAATGATTCATATTTACTCACCAATCTACAGCATAAACAGTTTCCTCACAAAAACCCTGCGAGCTTGGAGCTGCAATTATTATAATCCTTTATGGAAGATAAAATTTAGGCTTAAGAAATTATGACTCTAGTAGCAAAGTCATAGTTCTAACTTACCTTTGTGGCTTAAAGTTCAATGTTCTTCACACTATACTTTGTTTAAAAAAATTGAAAATGCTTTGTAAACTTTAAAGCATAAAATAAATATTAACCACTGCTTCTGTGGATACCATTACTTCAACTAATAATACTATTGTCATTATTATCATCATTTTGTTAATTTTGATTGAACTCAGGTAGAAAGAGTTCTGAGAAGCTAAATGCTGCCATAATGCAAGGTATCATGTCTGTTGTCAGGAAGACTCATCTTCATTAGTGCAAATCTGTCCTCAGATGCTTACCAGTTGGGTGACCCTGGGCAAGCTACTTAACTCATCTGTAGAATGAGCTAGAAAAGAAAATGCCAAACCACTGCAAAGAAAACCCCAGTTGGACATCGCAAAGAGTCAAACATGACTGAACAACAATAGAAAGAGTCCTACTACCAATGATTATTTGACTATTATACTTTGGTGTATAGTGATAATTACTGTCCTGGTAGATAGAATGATTTTTTTTAATTAAACAAAAATATTGCTCCAAAGCTTAGAATAGTGCCTGGTACATGGTAGGTATTTAGTACATGCTTGGCTTCCTCTACAGACTCACTGAAAATATCTTCAAGACAGCTCTAGTGGTAGATAAGAAGACAAAGACAATATGCTCTTTCTGTTCCCACATGGTTTTGATTTTGCCAACTAGGATTCTATTTGTGAGAATTGTTCATTTCACAGAGTTTGGGATTTGAGTGTTTAGTACAACAAAAAATATTGTTCTTAAATTTTTGTGAGTTAATGTTATATGCAGGACATTATAGGTGATAGTATTAACTATAATAATGTTCCAGTTTGTTGAATTCTCAAGAATATTGGTAAGCACAGCAGGCAGAGCACTAGGCTTGGAATTAGGAAGACTTTTTTTATGAGTTCAATTCTGGCCTCAGACACTAACTAGCTGTGTGACCCTAAGGAAATTATTTAAGCCTGTTTGTCTCAGTTTCCTCATTTGTAAAATGATTCAGAGAAGGAAAAAGCAAACCATTCCAGGACCTTTGCCAAAAACAAGCAACACAAATAGGTTCATGAATAGACCCAACTGAAACTCAGCAACAGTGTTACTATCATTGTTATCTTGTTCTTCTCACTTTTTTTATGAGATCCAGATACAAATAATCCTAGGACAAATTGCTTTCTCTCTGTTATTTTTTATATTTAATGTTCTGCCAACTATTATACAGGTAGATTAAAAAAAAGCTTTTTATAATTGAATAAGAGGCTCCAGATGTAAATGCAACCTTTGTAGTCTTACTGAAAGCATATTTGGGACAATTCCAATAGCAGACAGGAGGACACAGTATAGTGACATGTACCTCATCTTGCTTCCCACATGCTTTTAATTTCTCCTCTAGGTCTTTTTATTTTTAAAGCTTTTCATTTGGAGGTTGTCAGTATTCATTATGGTAACATTTATTAAAAACATTGTTCTTGAATTTTTCTAGAATAAAGTTGTGTCTGGGCAGTTATGGGGAATAGTTCTGTCTACAATGTTGGCTCCAGTCTAGTTTATTTGTTGAAATCCCAAGGACATTTTGGAATTTATGTTAATACTATAGAGATTATAGTCTTAGTTTATAATGGATAGGAAGCTACTGGTACATAATTCTAACCACCTGATAATGCCTGGATACTAAGTATCCATTAGATGTTAAATGTTACATTAGACTGTAATGAATATGTAGCATAGTTTCTACCACTTTGCTGCAACATCTACATCAGTTGGTAAACCTGTTTTTTTTTCTTTTTTTTTTAAAGAAAAACCTTTCTGTAATTTCTGTTGGCAATGATCTCTTCAATCGCTATTATAAACCTCCTTTTCTATTTTAAAAAATCTGTATGATTCAGAAATATTCTTGATTTTTTTTGTCAATATATTGTTGTTTGAGTTCATGTGCATATTGCCATTTTAATTTTTTGATTTGATTCTTAGATGTTAGTCATTTTAGGGAGCCTAATGTTTATTCATCACAGCCTGAGGTATAAACTTTTGTCAGCCTTTACTATTGTAGGTTTATGAAGCAAGATAGGCTTTTCTTCCCCCAGAAGTACTTCTGTTAATTGTTAGCTTGTTTGTTATAAACTGATATTTATTAATACTTTTATTTTTTTAATTAAGAAATATATTTCTGAAGTTGTCTTTAGATAATGATACCTATGTATTATTAAGATTTTGTAGATCTCAGGGCAGCTAGGTGGCGCAGTGGATAGAGCACCACCCTTGAAGTCAGGAGGACCTGAGTTCAAATCTGATCTCAGACACTTAACATTCCTCAGCTGTGTGACCCTGGGCAAGTCACTTAACCTCAATTGTCTCAGCAAAAAAAAAAAAAAAAAAAAGATTTTGTAGAACTCTAGAATCTAGAGTTATCTTCTAGATTTGTTGCAATCCATTTGTCTACAATAAAAGTATATGTTAAAGACTGGTATTGGGCAGGTAGTAATTCCTCTAAATTTATTCTTACATCTAAGCCTTGACTTTAGAATGCTGGTCACTCTGTTAACACATTCATTTTCATCTTTCTTCTGGAAAGTTCAATGAATGTTGCCTGGAAAATGCCAAGACTTTTGCACATCCACGGATTTAATTTAATTTCCTAATACAAGCTTAAAGCCTTCAGTTTACATACTTTGTTAGCTTACATTAAGTATTTGGAACTTATCAAGTTCAAATGACATTTTGATGTCATTGGTAAAAAAAATTCCTCAAGATGAAGAAGCTGAGTTTTGTTTTCTCCAATGAAATTAGATAGATTGATGTTATCCATGTTCAGCAAATGATTAATTAACTTGAAGCTTTAGTTAAATTCTCTCCTTAATTTGGAAGTTATATTTAAAAGATGATAAAGATTTTATGACTCCACAGAATCATGATAAATTTAAACTATGTCCTTAGAAAGTACTATCTTGAATGCAATAATAGCTGTCATTTATATAGCACTTTAAAGTTTGAAAGATGATTTACAAATAATATTTTATATGACTATCACAACAACCCTATGACATAAGTGCGGTTATTAACCTCATTTTACAGATTAGGAAATTGAGGCAAACAGAGGTACAGTGATTCACTCAGGGTCACATGGCTAGTATCTGAAGTTAAGTTAGAACTAAAACCTTCTGACTTCAGGTCCAGGATTTTATCCACTTCACCACCTGGGTTTCTCTATTGATTTGTGTGTTTTAAAAAGAGAAAAGCTTTGAATGTGGGCACCAAATACACTAGTATTCTCATTATACTTAATTTTACTTTATAAACTTGCAATTCATGAACAAAATATGAGTGAAGTTCTGCATCAAAGTTTTTGCCATAATCAATAAAGGCAATGATTATATTCTGGTGCTTTAGTATGACTTTTTCGATAAATAGTGAGTCAATAAAAAATTGACCTTTACATTCCCAGAACAAATGGGTTCTTCAATCCGTATATTGCTTTCTTTAAAGTGTCTGTAAATTTTAAAGTTGATGACTATCTGTGATTGTTTTATATTTTAAAAAAACTTATAATTTTATTATATTTGACAAAATCTTGGCATCTCCATCCTTGGTTAGTAGATATATAATATGTTGAGAAAAATAATTTTATTATGCTATATTATGAAAAATTCTTGTTTTATTCCATGAATTGAAAACCAAAAAACTTTTAAAAATACATATTAAATTGTTGAGTAAGGTGAGAGAAAACGGGTAAAATGATTTGTTAGTAATTCATGTGCCACCATGAAGCATGTGAGCCAGTAATTATTTATCTTTCTTATTCTGCTAGTTCTAGTTTTACAAAAAAGTTAGAGTTTTAGTCTCTGCTCCCCACTTCCACCTTCACTTTGGTATAACTTTTCTGAAAATGATTCTATAAATGATATTCAAACTGTCCATTTCTCACTTGATCCAATTTGTAACTCAAAGTCATTTGGATGACCACGAATTTCCTTCATGTTCTTCCTGTGGATCTTGATAACTTTGATTCTCAAGCCCATATTGCAATGTTTTCCATAGATCTTTTGTTGTTTTTTATTCTGAGTATTGCTCTGATTACTTGTTATCACTGCAACATTTTGATTTTTGCTTTCACGTGTTGATGAATGTAATCTAGAATCTGTTATGTTCTTTTGTTTTCTTATATTTTTCTGGATATTTCTTTTTGTTGCATTCAATTGTTCACAAAGGCATTATGAAAAAAAGAGTAGGAAAAGCTTCTTGTAGAAGCTGGGATTTTAAATGAAATTTATAGAATGCCAGGAAGGTCAGAGATGGTGATGAAGAGAGGAGAAAGAGCATTCCAGGCATTACTGGGGATCAGTCAGGGAAATTTCATAGATTCGGGAAATGTGCTATCTTGCATGAAGCATAGGAGGCTATTGTCTAGATCTCAGAGTAATTGAATCATGAGAAGGAACTAGTAAAATTTATGAAATCTAAAAAAGTAGGAGAGGGCCAGGTTTGAAAAGCAAACAGGGAATTTTATATTTATATGGAAAGTGGTAGGGAGACACTGGAATTTATTCAATGTAGTCAGATCTGCACTTTACAAATTCCAACTTAAAAGCTGCTTGGAAGATAGAGTGGAATTGGGGAAAACAAGGCAGAGAGACCATGCAGTATACTATTAGAATAGTCTAGCAATGAAGCAATGAGATCCAAGTTTAGTGGCAGTATTAAAGGAAACAGGGGAGCACATAAAAGAAATTTTACAAAAATAAAATTCACAACTTCAAAAACATATTGGATAAAAGAGATAAGATAGTGAAAAAGATCATTTTAGGATTTGTTAAAGGAAATGAGGATGCTTACCCTAAAAAATAATGAGTGAATACTACTTATCTCAAATATTTGAAGCATTGTCATTACAGAAGAAATAGCAAATTTATTTCACTTGGTCCTAGAGGACAGAACTAGGACCACTGAGTGAAAGAAAAATGAAAGGTAATAGTGATTCAATATAAATGAGAACTTTCTGATAATTATAGCTGTATCAAAATAAAAGTGACTAAATTGGGGGACACTGAGTTTTCTGCCTCGGTGGTCTTTATGTGTAGAATTGATGAACATTATTAACAAGGGTGTTTGGAAGCAATTCCCATTTCAAATTACGGTTGGTTGAGTTAGGTCACCTCAGGTCTTTCTCACTCTGATTCTACTTTTTAAAAAAAATCACACCATTTTTATGAGGAAAAAAGGACATTCTAAGTTGCAAATAATAAGTGATTTAAAAATCAATTGTTTGTATTTTGAATACTGCCTGTATTTCTATTTTTTTTGTTAAGTTTTTGCCCCTAAAATTTTGTTCTAACTAATGGGAGAGAGGGAACTTAGGTACTGTTTATGTGTCTCCAGACATCTGTCTGCATTAAAAATGTTCAATTGGAATGTTCTGTTCATTTATTTTAATTAAAATTTTATTAGTATTATAAAATTATTATGGCATTAAAAGTAGGCTGTATAAATCGCATATATGAGGTGGCAACATTAAATATTTACTTAGTCAATTTGGGTAACCTGTCAGAAAGAACATCTACAAACAGCTTCTTCTAACCTTCCCACCCAATTTTTCTTTAGGATTTCTTCCATCTTTTTGAATTTTGGCAGAAAGCAAGATCTCTCTGGAATTTTCAGGTTGTTTCTTATTGAACATTGAAAATAGAGGAGATTTGCCAGTTTTTCAACATTCTCTACACCCAAAGAGTGGTATGGAAAGAATCTGATTTCATATATCATTTAGGAAAGAAAATTCAGTGCCTGGTATAGATAATGAGAGCAATATTTTTGTTTGGTTTTGTGTTTTTGTTTTTGTTTTTTAATGATGACAGAAAATTCCAGTGCAAAACAAAATAAAACAAAACAAAATAAAAACTAAGAGATTAGAAATCAAAAGAGTTGTATTAAATCCTAATTATAGACTGTGGAACAATTTTTCTGGATTTCATTTTTCCTCCCCTAAAAAATGAGGAAGTTGTACTACTTGATGTCAAATTTAAATTACAGAATACTTTGTATTCATTGGGAGGGGAAAAGGGATAAGCATTTATGAAGAACCTATTATGTGCCAAGTGCTGTGTTAAATGCTTTAGAAATATTGTCTCATTAGTTCCTCATGAGAACCTTGGGCATTAGATATTATCATTATCTCCAATTTAATGTTGAGGTAACTGAGGTAGAGAGGCAAAGTGGCTAGCTTAGTATCACACAGTTAGTGAGGATCTAAACCTGGATTTGAACTCATCTTCCTCACTTCAGATTCAATACTTTATCCACTGTGCCATGTAGATGCTTCCACATTTTTAATGTTGGACATTTATAGCTGTTTATAAAGATTGTGGACATAAAGAATGATACCATTAACAAATTAAGAGAACAAAGCATAATTTACCTATCTATCAGAGCTTTGGAGAAGGGAGGAATTTGTGACCAAAGAAGAACTAGAAAACATTATCAAAGGTGAAATGGACAACTTTGATTATATCAAATTAAAATTTTTTTTGCATAAACAAAACTAACAAAAGTAAAATCAAAAGAGAAATAAAAGCTGGGGGAAAAAATCTTTACAGACAGTGTTGCTGATAAAGGTCTCATTTTTAAAATATATAAAGAATACACAAAGAAATTTATAAGAATACAAGTCATTCCCCAATTGATAAATGATAAAAGAATATGAACAGAAAATTTTCATCTATTATTAGAACCATCTATAGTCACATGAAAAAATTGTCTATATCACTACTGATTAGAGTAATGCAAATTAAAACAACTCTGAGGTACCACCTTACATCTCTCAGATTGGCTAAAATGAAAGGAAAAGATAACAATAAATGTTGGAGGAGATGTGGGAAACCTGGAGTTTCCCTGGAGTGAAATGATCCATCCATTCTGGAGAGCAATCTTGCAGTATGCCCAAAGGGCTATCAAACTGTGCATACCCTATAAACCAGCAATAACACTACTGGATCTATATTCCAAGGAAATCATAAAGGAGGGAAAAGGACTCACATATGCAAAAATATTTGTAGCAAATCTTTTTGTGGTTACAAAGAATTGAAAAGTGAGAATTGGAAAGTGAGTAGATGCCCATCAATTGGGAAATAGTTGAACAAGCTGTGATTTATGAAGGTAACTGAATATTATGATTCTATGAAAAATGATGAACAAACTGATTTTAGAAAGGCCTGGAAAAATTTACATGAACTGATGCTGAGCAAAACAAGTAGAACCAGGAATATATTGTACATAATAACAGCAAGAATGTATAATGATCAACTATGAAAGACTTGGTTCTTCTTAGTGGTTCAATGATCTAAAGCAATCGCAATAGACTTTCAACAGAAAACACTATCTTCATTCAGAAGAAAGAACTATGGAGATTAAATGTAAATCAACATATGCAATGTTCACTTCTTTTTTCTGTTTTTTTTTTTCCTCTTCCCATGGTTTTTCCCTTTTGCTCTGATTTTTCTCTCCCAAAACGATTCCTAAAACAATGTGTATTAAAATTAATTAATTAAAGATTCTAAACTTAGAAGGAAATGTTACTGGACTCAGGTCTTCATTAAAATTGGTTGACTGTTATGCTTGGAGAAATATATTTGGGATACATAGATTTTCTAGTAAAAACACACTGGAAAAAGATAGTTGACAAACAATCTTTGCTGTAGGGGATGTATTTAGCTCTGAAAATTGTCAGATTGCATTCATTTTGATCTATCATTTTAAAATCTAATTTTGTGACAAACATAAATTATTTGTTATCCAGAATATTAGCTATGGTGTTCGAATCACATTAATGGAGGCCTGACAAATTCTGAAGGTAACATTGCTTCTCATGACTTCAGTCACACAGAATAAACGTAAAAGGAAAGGTGCAGTTATATAAACTTTACATGAGTTGCAAGTAAGGAGTCTTTAAAAGTAGAATGGCAATAGGCAATATGGAAGATAACCAAAAAATGTGTGATTATGATTGAAATACACTATAAAACCAAAAAAACCTAACAATACAGAAGTCATCTAATGGATTTATTTCTTGTCTGGTGCAATAATTTGTAAATCTCACTACTTGAAATTACAATAGATGTTTTCACCAGCTATTCTCACTTCAAATACTTGATGGCTTTTAAAATAAACAGGTTTATTTATAGATTGAAGAAAGTAAGTAATTCAGCCAATTACGCTAATCTAAATTTGAGAAACCTTCTCTCATAAGCCTGTATTACTCCAGTCACTTAGAGTCAGGCATTAAATAGGATCCTTGCAGATAGCATTGCTTCAACTATGATTCTATTTATTGGAGCTCAGTCATTGCTAGTTATTAAATATATAAGTAAAAATATGTATATATATATATGTGTAGCATGCATGCACAGATACATGCATACACGTATTTGCACAATGTGCATATCTCTATATGTATACTTAGTTGTATATATTCATGTACATATGATTGTGAATATAATATAATATAATTAACATTATACTGTCTTTTCACAATCCCATGCTATGCATGATATATGTATATATAAAACAATATACATTTTAGGTAAATAATATGTAATGTGATATATAATTTTATTCATATCATGAGTTATATAACATAAATCTAATTATTACATGATGAAATAATGACCTAAATATAAACATTCTGCATGGTAAGAAAATTTATTTTATATTCTACTTACATTTATGTTACACAAATGTGAATTACAGCTATATGTTTATATTATTGTTTTATTTTTATTCATAATATATTGTAATATTGTACATTTATATAATATATGAATGTAATATGTAAATTGTATTTATAGTATATCACATTTTTGGCATAATATAAATTATTTTTTATGATATTATTATATGATACTCTCTAGATGCTTACTAGCCCCTTTTTTTAAACTGTCAGAAACTGTTAAAATTTTTAAAAGAAGAAAAACAAAATCGCTGTGGCAGCTGAGTGATGGATAGATTGGAGTTAGGAAAGGCTCCATGCAGTCAATTCAATTAGGACATTATTTCAACAATCCAAATGAGAGTTGATGAAGGCTTCAACTAGTTGATGAGGGCTATGTGAGCATAAAGGAAACATATATTAGAGATGCTGTTAAGATAGAAATGGTAATATTTGACAACTGATTGGATATATGTGATGAGAAAAGTGAGGAATCATGTAGAAAATCAATGTTGCTGAGATACTGGGAGAAGGATGGTGATACCCTCATGTAGTAACATGGAAGTTTAGGACAGAGGTATCTTAAGAGGAGAAGAGTAATGAGTCACAGACAGTAAGTTTTTATAATATAACTGTTGGTCAATTCCCCCTCCCCAATTGATAGACACCTATTTTCTTTCAAGTACTGCTATAAATGTTTTTATTCCTATAAGCTCTTTCCCTCTATTCTGATCTCTTAGGGGATATAAGACTAGTAGTGGCATTGCTGAGTAAAAGATTATATGCAGTTTTTTGACATTTTTGAGTAGAACTCCAAATTATTTCCCCAAATAGTTATATCATCTTCTAAGTAATTCCTTAGTTTGCCTATCTTCTTATAGTTTCTCACACATTTGTAATTTTTATATTTTGGTCTTTTTACCCATTTAAAAGTGTGAGATAGAGCTTGAGGTATTTTTTAAATTTATATTTCAATGATTATTAGTATTTGGAACACTTTTTCATATGAATAACAATTTGCCTTTCTTTTCTTGAGAACTGTCTGCTTCATATCCCCTGACCATTTATATATTGGATAATGGCTCTTATTCTTATGTATTTGTATTGATTGTCTATTTTTTTTGGATGTCAAGCCACTCTTAAAAAGATTTACTACAAAGATGTTACCTTCTGATTGAAACTGCATTGATTTTGTTTTGTGCAGAAACTATTATATAATAAAAATTGTTCCTGTTCTTTCCCGTCATCCTCTCTTTGGTCAAGAACTCTTCTCCTAACCTTCATTCTGAAAGATATCTTCTTCCCTGTTCCTCAATTTTATTTATTATGTGATCTTTTTATATTCTGGACATATCCATTTGGAGCTTATTGTGGTACACACTGAAATATTGAACTAAACTTCTGTCAAACTATTTTCCAACTTTCCCAATTCTTTTTGTTAAATAGTGCATCTTTACTTTTTTTCTTGAAGTCTTTGAAGAATTTTTATAAATACTATACTAAAATGTTCTCTGGTCTCTGGATATTGTGTAATTATCTATTCCATTGATTAGTTTTTCAATTTTTTTCCTTAGTCACTAGCAAATTAGATTTAATGATTATGGTGGATGAAAGATAAAATGACTAAGAAAACAAAGGATGAGCTTCCAAGCAAATCAATATCATTTGCAAAGCAATGAGGATCAAGTTCTCTCCTCACCTTTAACCAATTTTGGCATTGAACCCTGAATAAAGAGGGGGGATTTTTATATACTAAAAACAAGTAACTAAGTAACATTTAGTTAAAAGAAAACAATTAAGCATGATACAAAATTAGGTAAGCTGTTTTATAATTGGAAGAAAAGTTAGGGACTTTTCCAAGGTAGGAGAAGTAGAACAAACATCTAATTTTCTGAAATTAGAAAAAAAAAAAAAAAGTGGCCTATTCCTTTCATCTCATAAAGTGACTTATTCAATCAAAAGGAAATGGAAACAATAATTGACTAAGCAATAGGGGTCCAGTTTCCAGATAAGATATATGGGATACATGAGATTTATAATGTAAGAAAACTCAATATTTTCTAATTGGCATAACCTAGGTCTTTAGTTAAGGGTCTCTAAGCAAGAAGTAGAGGTGATTCAGTTCAGTTATCCAACCCCACAAGGTTAGGCTCAAACAATGCCATAAGTTTTCTCATGATTCCCACAATTGAGTACTTTTCTCACAGGACAGAAATTGGACCAGATACTTAATTGAATATAAAGGGGACTGAGCTAGCCCCAGAATTTAGTCAATGCAGTCAGTGTGGTTGATTCAATTCCCACCATCATGTGTTATTTTAATACCCTTATGATTAATGCTTTGTAGTATAGTTTGATATCTGGTTCCCTAAGGCCTATTCCTTCTCACATTTTTCCCACTAATTTCTTAAAATTCTTGATTTTTTTTCTTTGTCATGATAAATTATGTTTATTTTTTCTAGTTCTATAAAGTTATTCAATTATCATTTGATTACTATGCAACTGAATCTGTAAAATCCTCTTCTAACTTACTCCTTCAACTTGCACCTGTATGCACAGGTTGGGTCCTCAGAAGAAGACCACTCACTCTAATTTTCAATAAGAAGTCATAAAGGGAACTTATTTACTTACTCTCTGGTTCAAACTCACTAATCTCAACAGTGTTCTTTACATTAAAACAGTCTGCCAGTAGAATTGGCTCTTAGCAAAAGCATTTACCAAGATGTCATAGTAAAAAGCAGTAACTATGAAACATTTCTCTCAACATCCCCCCCAAAAAATAGAGACCAACAAACACTTGGGCCTATTAACAAACACAGATCTTAGGGAGGAATATGCACAAACTTAGTAGTGATAATAGTGAGGTAAACTCATATGACAAGAGATACAATTGTGATGCTGGTGATTCCAATGTATTTTGTTTTCATTCAGCAAATACTGTGTGGAGTAATTCATCATAGAACATTGCTGAGCTGGGCTCCTAGGATCTTATCCTCTTCACAGCTCAACTCATGATTACCAGAGTTCACAGCTGTCTCTCCCATTTCCAAAGGTCCCAAGTCTAGAAGCAACTTTTTCTTCAAAGCCTTGTAGCCTGGAATGTTTGGAGAGTCCTATTCTGTTGCTTCAATTGTGCTTTGAACTGTCTCAAGCTCATTTTCTCTCAAACTATTGGTTGGGGAACTTTCTTTCAAGGCAAATCACTGTTGAACTCCAAGGACAATTGTGGGTAAGGGTATAAGAGGGAAACATCTTGCTCCCACGTGCAGTAATCTCTTCAAGAAAATAGTTTAGAACCTGCACTCCTGACTTGAAAATCTCCTTGGTTGTAAACTAATTTTTCAATCATATCTGATTCTTCAAGATCTCTATTGGAATTTTCTTAGCAAAAATGTTGAGTAGTTTGCCATCTCTTTTTGCAAAATCTCTCTAGACAATTTAGGTATACAGAGTGCTTAAAAAGACATGTCCAACTTTTTCATATTCAGTGATATTTCTCCTTTTAGTTACATCTGAGAAAGGTTACTACTGAGAGGGGATTAGATCCAGACACAATTTTACACAATTTTATTATTATTTCAAACTGATCAACTGGGAATAAATCTTGTAATTTCCTAAACTAAGTTAATTAAGGGAATCCTATCCCCTTTTTTCTTAAAATTTTTTAAACATCTTATTATATGAGTGGTACAATTTGCAGTTCTCATAGTTCTAATTATTTGCCTATATTTAAGTAAAGTTATGGTATTCATATAGTTAATCTAAGGTTACAAAGAAAGACCTGTTCTTAAGAAGTTCAAATTCTAACAAAGGTAACAACATTCAAATGGCTATTTAAAAAGATATATACAAGATACATAAAGATGATCTTTTAAGGAAGGCATGATCATTAAGGGGGATGGGGAAAGACTTCTTGAACAAACTGAAATTTGCTAAATCTTTTTTTATTGTTTCTTTTTCCTTATTGTTTTTTTTTTATTATTAAAGCTTTTTATTTGCAAAACATATGCATGGGTAATTTTTCAACACTGACCTTTGCAAAGCTTTCTGTTCCAAATTTTTCTCTCCTTTCCCCCACCCCCTTCCTTAGATGGCAGGTAGTCCAATACATGTTAACTATGTTAAAATATGACAAATCCAATATATGTATACATATTTATACAGTAATCATGCTGTACAAGAAAAATCAGATCTACAAGGAAAAAAAAACCTGAGAAGGAAAACAAAATGAAAGCAAACATCAACAGAAGGCATGAAAATGCTATGCTGTGTTCCACATTCAGATCCCATAGGCCTCTCTCTGGGTGTATATGGCTTTTTTCATCATTGAACAATTAGAACAGGTTTGAAACATATCATTGTTGAAGAGAGCCATGTCCATCAGAATTGATCATCATCTAGTCTTATTGTTGCCATGTATAATGATCTCCTGGTTCTGCTCATTCCATTTAGCATCAGTTCACGCAAGCATCTCTAGAGCTCTCTGAAATCATCCTGCTGGTCGTTTCTTACAGAACAATAATATTCCATGACATTCGTATAGCATAAATTTGCTGAATCTTGAAAGTCAAGCCAGGAAATAGAGAGAATAAGGAAGAACATTTCATACCAGTAGGACAGCCATTGAAATTTCTTTGCTGAGGCAATTGAGGTTAAGTGACTTGCCCAGACTCACACAGCTGGGACATGTTAAGTGTCTGAGACCAGATGTGAACTCAGGTCCTCCTGACTTCAGGGCTAGTGCTCTATCCACTACACCACCTAGCTGCCCCCAGCCATTGAAATTTCATTGTCATAAAATAGAGTGTCTTTTTCCAGGAACAACAAGGAAGCCAGTGCCACTATCTCACAAAGGACATGAAAATAAGGAAAGTATTAGCGGACTAAAGAAGGACAAGGTTAGATTATGATGGACTTTAAAAGTCAAACAGATGTTTTGCATTTGATCCTGGAAGTAATAGGAAGTCAATTGAGTTTAGTGAATGGGGGTGGAATGAAATGGAGAGTGGACTTAAAAAGGGAGAGAATTAAGCCAGAAAGACCAACTAGTATAGCAATAGTTCTAGTGGTACTTTCAGAGGATATAAGGAGATATATATATGAAAGATGTTATGAAAGTAAAATCCACAATACTTGGTGACATTGAATACGGGGTGGGGAAGGATAAGAATGTGGTGTTAAGGTATTCTAGCCTCTTAAGCTGGGATGATTAGAAGGATAATACTGCCCCCTGAGAATAGTAAGGAAGTTAGGAAGAAGAGAGAGCAGGAGAGAGGGAAGAAAGAAGGTACCAAATGCAGTTTTAAACATGATGATTTGAAGATAGAACATTCTATTCAAAACAAAGTTGAGTTTTTAAAAATTTTCTTTGTTTTAGTTTTAATTTTTTTCTTAAAATTTTTATTAAAGTTTCGAGATTCAAATTCTTTCCCTTCCTCCTTCTTTGAGATAAGCAATCATATATGTTATATGTGTGCAATTATGTAAAACATTTCCATATTATTTTGTACAAGAAAACTCAAATAAAAGAAAAAATGAAAGTGAAAAAAACATGTTTCAGTTCTTTTTTCATTTTCATATTTTTAATTTTCAGTAGTATTTTAGATTCAGTTCTTTCTCTGGAGGCAGATTGTATGGTTAATCATTAAGTCCTTTGGGATTGTATTGAATCAATGTATTGCTGAAAATAACTAAGTCATTCACAATTCTTTATCAAATAATAATGCTATTACTGTGTACAATGTTTTCCTGGTTCTATTATCTTCACTATGCATTAGTTCACTTAAGTTCAGGGTTTTTTTTTTTTTCCTAAAATCATCCCCATTTGTCATTTTCTTATACCACAATAATATTCCATTATAATGATATACCACACTTATTTATCAATAAGGGTCATTCCTTTGATTTTTGATTCTTAACCATCACAAAAAGAGATGCTTATAAATATTTTTGTACAAATTGGTTTTTTTCCATTTTTTTCCATTTCTTTGGAACATAGTATTCTCTATGTATCTATATATATATATATATATATATATATATATATATTCCAATTGTATATTTCCATATATATTCCAATATCCAAATATATATGTATTACAATATGTAATACTAAAAGTAGTATTGCTAGGGCAAAGGATATTGCACTGTTTTATAACTATTTGATCATAATTCTGAATCACTCTGAAGAATAGTTGACTCCATTAACAAATCCATATCCATCAATAATTCTTTGGTGTCCCCCAATTTTCCCACATTCTATCCAACATCCAACATTTTCTTTTTTTGTTGTTGTTATATTAGTCACTCTGATAGATGGAGGTACCTCAGACTTGTTTTAGTTTTCATTTCTCTGATAAATAGTGATAAAGAGCATTTTTTTTCATTTAATTATAGAGAGATTTGATTTCTTTTTCTAAAAACTGCCTGTTCATGTTCTTTGATTATTTATCAGTTGAAGAATGGTATATATTTTTATATATTTGTCTCAATTCTCTATGTATTTGAGAAATAAAGCCTTTATCAGAGATACTTATTGCAAATTTCCCCCTGGCTTTCTGCTTTCTTTCTAATTTTGATTGCATTAGATGCAAACATTTTAAATTTTATATAATCAAAAATATCTGTTTTACATTTTGTAGTGCTCTCTGTCTCTTTTGGTGCCAAATTCTTTGCTTTACCATAAGTCTGACACATAAACTATTCCATGTTCTCTCAATTTGTTTAGGATATCATTCTTTATGTGTAGATCAGCTATCCAGTTTGACCTTATGTAACTATATGGTGTAAGACGTTGGCCTATACCTAGTTTCTGCCATAATGTTTTCTAGTTTTTCTATGTTTTTTGTTAAATGTTAAGGAATATCTTTTTTTCTTCAAAAGCTTAGATCATTGGGTTTATCAAATACATGATCACTATGGTCATTTACTGTAATGTAATTTATATAGAATCTATTCTACTGATCCACTACTCTATTTCTTGGCCAATACCAGGTTGTTTTGATAATTACCATTTTATAATAGTGTTTTACATTTCTTTGATAGTTTTTGTTCTTCCAAGTGAATTTTTTTTATTTTTTCTACCTCCATAAAATAATTTTTTGATATTTAGGTTGCTTTATCATTGAATAAATAAATTTAGGTAGAATTGTAATTTTTATTATATTGGTTTAACCTACCCATGAGCAATTCACATTTTTTCAATTGTCTATACCTGATTTTGTGGTTTATAGTTTTGTTCATATAATTCATATAGTTTCTGGGTTTGTTTTGGCAAGTAGATTCCCAATTATTTTATATTGTCTACAATTATTTCTCTTTCTATCTCTTGCTGCTGGACTTTGTTGATAATATTATAGAAGTTCACCTATTTATACGGGTTATTTTATATCCTGCAACATTGCTAAAATTGCTAATTATTTCAAATAGTTTTTTGGTTGATTCTCTAGGATTTTCTAAGTATAATATCATATAACCTACAAAAAGTGATAGTTTTGTTTCTTCATTGTCTATTCTAATTCCTTTCATTTTTTTTCTGCTGTTTTTGCTATAGCTAATATTTTAGTACAATGTTAAATAATAGATGTGATAATGAGTATCCTTGCTTCACTCCTGATTGTATTGGGAAGACTTCTAATTTATTCCTATTACAGATAATGCTTGATGATAGTTTTAAATAAATATCACTTCTTATTATATGGTAAGCCTCATTTATTCCTATATTCTGTCATGAATTTAATAGGAATGTGTACTACATTTTGTCAAATGGTTTTCTTTCAGTTTTATTAATTTCTTCTTTAATTTTCAGGATTTCTAATTTGATATTTAATTGGGGATTAATAATTTGTTCTTTTTCTAGTTACTTTAGTTGCATGCCCAATTCATTGATATGCTTTTTATCTATTTTATTAATTTAAACAATATGAAATTTCCCTTAAGTACCACATTAGCTGCATCCCATAAACTTTGGCATTTTTCTCATGGTTGTCATCTTCTTTAATGAGTCATTTTTATAATTTTTTGTTAGGAGTAGAGTTTATAATTTCCAATTAATTTTTAATCTCCCTTTCCATTGTCCATTATTGGAAGTAATTTTAATATCATTTATATCTTAAAAGCATATTTTTACTATTTTCATTTTGGTACATTTGGGTGTCAGGTTTTTATGTCTTAACTCATGGTCAGTTTTTGTGTAGGTTCCACATATATTGCTGAGAAAAAGGTACATTCCTTTCTATTCATTCCCATTCAATTTTTTCCAGAAATTTATCTATCATTTCTAACTTTTCAGAAATGTTATTTATCTCCTTAACTTCTTTCTTGTTTATTTTGTGGTTAGATTTATCTAGTCCTTAAAGTGGAAAGTTGAGGCACCCCAACTAGTATAGTTTTATTATATATACAATATTCTAAGCCATATAGTTCTTTAAGGTGGAAGCTGTCAAATTCTGTTTAATCCTGACTGTAGCTACACAATATTTGAATTGTTTCTTTTTGGTTGCTTGAAATATTTTCCCCTTGATCTATGAATTCTGGGATTTTGCTATGATGTTCCTGGGAATTTTCATTTTGAGATCTCTCTCTGGTAGTAAATTAATAGATTCATTCAATTTCTATTTTGCCCTCTGATTTTAATTTTTCAAAAAATTTTCCTTTGAAGATTTTTTGAAACATGATGCCCAAGTCCTTTTTTTTTTAATCATGGTTCTCAAGTATTACAATAATTCTTATATTATCTCCCCTAGATCTATTTTCTAGATCAATTGTTTTTCCCATGAGAACTTTCACATTTTCTCATACTTTTTAATTTTGTTTTATCATATCTATATGTCTTATAAAGTCATTGATTTATACTTGTTCAATTCTAAATTTTAAGGGATTATTTTCTTCAGTGAACTTTTATTTCTTTTTCATTTGAGCCATTCTATTTTTTTAGGGAGCTATTTTTTTCTGCAAAATTTGCTGTCTTTTCCCAAGCCTTTCTCCCCATAATTCTCTTGTATTAGTCTCATTTTCTTTCCCAATTTTTCTCCTACATCTCTAAATTTCCCTTTAACATCCTTTTTTAAACCTTTTCCAGGAATTCTTTTTGAGCCTAATACCAAATGGCATTTTTTTCATTAAGGCTTCTATAGCCGTTTTAACACTATTATCTTCTAAGTTTGTGCCTGTACCCTCTCTATCACCATAGTAACTTTCTGTACTCAAGCTCTTTTTCATATGTTTTTTCCCTTTCTTTTCTTGTGATTTGATGTTTTCATGTGAAAGTTTGGCTTTGCTCTTGTTCTGTGCCAAGATTTTTCTGCTGTGGCTCTAGGTCTTATTCCTGGCTTTCACTGAACTTTAGTGCTTAGCTGCTTGCTTTCTCTGAAGGGCAGACTGCCATTCTGGCTTGGCATTTTTTAGGGTGGGGTGGTTCCTCCCAAGTGGCCTCCCCTGAGTGTGCGTTTTAACTGCTGGTCTACTCTAGAGATAAGCCTTTCTGCTGGGTTGCCCAGAAATCTCAAGGACATTTTAAAATTGCATCTTAATTTCCATTTCTTTAGTCACTTGAGGAAAGGCTGAATAAATTATGATATATGATTATGTTACAATACTATTATGATATAAGAAATTGATGTGCTTAGAAATACATGGATAAACTCTCATGAAATAATGAAATGAAGAGAATCAGGAGAACATTGTAAACAGTAATAGCAGCATGTTTTAAAAATAACTTTGAGGGAGTAGTTATTCTGACAATTACAAATACCTATATTAACTGCAAAGAGCATAAAAAAGAAGCTTTCTGCCTCCAGAGAAAGAACTGACAAATAGAAATATGCACAGAATGATTTTACATATATATGTATATATAAATAAATACATATATACATACATACATATTTGTTTCTAATGGTAGCTATCTCTAGGACAGGGTGGAAGGAAAAAAGAAAAAAAAATTACATTTGTATGATAACTTTATTATATATTTAAAAGGAAGAGTGAATTATACATGTTTTACATGCAATCATCTTTTTTATTACAGTATGTTAAAGAAATATTTGTTTCATTCCATAAATTAAAAAATTAAATAAATATTGTTTTTAAAATATATATTCAATAGGCAATTGGAGGTCAGGAAAGAACTGAGAATTAGATAAATCGATTTGAGGATCATCTGGTGAGAGATAAAAATTGAATCTCTGATTCTTAATGAGATCCATAAGTGAAATGCCATAGAGGGAGAAGTTGGCTAATAATATTTTCTATATGAGGCCTTTCTTAGTTCCTTCAGTTGTTGGCATATCTCCCTTCTTGAAATTACTTAATGATTACTTGTATATTGTTCCAGATGCTATGTGTGGGTGTGGGTGTGGGTATGGGGTATGTGTGGGGGGAGGGGGGGAGTGTAAGTGTAGTATATGTCTGTGTGCCTGTGGAGGCAGGCATGGGAGAAGGAGTTGTTTCTTCCAAATTAGTGCAAACTCGTTGATCAAGAGGACTACTTCATTTTTTGTCTTTGTATTCCCACTTACTAGCACAATGCTTGACACACAGAATGAACTTAAATGCTTTTAGTTGATTGAGTGAGCAAATCCTCACCTATAAGATGAAGGTAATTTATCACCTGGTCTCTGAACTTTTTTTTTTTCCTTCTCTAACATTCCACAATTTTATGAAATATAATGAAATCTACCTCCAAAATAAAATCTGAATTAAAACAAAATAGCAATATGCTAATTAGAAAATGCTGAAACAAACATCAAATAATCTGAAAGGTGGGTAGAAAATAGTTTAAAGCACAGTTTAAAAGACTTGAATTTTTGGCACCAAATTTCAGGGATTTAATAGTATATTAAGGGGAAAAATATTGATAGCTGGTATTGCTTATTATGCTTTTAAGTATTTAAAAGTATTTTATAGGAGAAATACATACATATCAGGTAAATATTCTTGAATATAGGATGTACAACAAACATACAATTATTTTTGTTATTATTATATGCCTGTGGGGAAAAAATTCAAAGAAGAAAAATGATTCTATTTGGAAATCTTTAACCTTAATTCTTAGAATGCTGTAAGGTTTGTCATTTAAAGACACTACTGATTAAAGGTTTATCGACTCAACAGACGCTATTAATTATATATTATTGCTTTAGAAGAGCAAAGTCAACTCATTAGTTAGGGACCAGTAAAGCATGTAAGTGCTTTGCTCGACCCATAGTAATAGATATAACCAATGATGGACATTCACTACTTGAAAACATTAGTACAAAAACATCAGACTTTCTGAGTCTCAAAGCTTAAAGGGACATCAGGGCCCACATTGCCCAACTTATACATGAAAATAAAATAATTCATCACAGAACATATCTAACAAGTGCACATTCAATGTTTATTTCAATACCTCCAGTGAGAGAGGAAGCCATTACCCTCAGAGGCAGCTCATTCTATTTGGGGATTTTTTAATTATTTTGAATCACTTGCTTCTCTACCCTATCACCACTCATGCCTTGACAAATCTACTGTGGATAATACTGTAACCATCCATCTCTTCCACTCCTGCTCAGGTGCTACTGAAGGGAGCTTGAAAAAGTCATGCAACTGCATTGAGTTTACTAAAATTTGGTATCTAATTCAAGTAGATTATCTAGATTCACTGATTCAAGATCTTTTTTTTTTATTCTGCCCTAATTATTTTGCAATAGTACTTTATTTTTCTAATTACATATAGTTTTAAACAGTCTTTTTTGAGCAATATTTTGAGTTTCAATTTTTCTTCTCCCTTCCTTCCTTACCTCTCCCTAACCCAAGATAGAAACCTGATATAGGTTATACATGTAATATCATGTTCAACACTACCTTTCCTCCTTCCTCATGGTGGAAGAAATTATGTCTTTCTTTATTGAGAAAATAAAAACCATTCACCATAATCTCCATCTTTAGCCTTTCTTGACATCTTAAAACTCCTTGACACTACCTTCTACTTCCTTCTTCTTTCTTCACTCTCTGATAAAGAAATGGCATTTTTCATATCTAAGGTCAATTACTCTCTATGTGTACCATTGATCTCACCTCCCCTTTTTCTTCTCCAGCAAGTTGCCTCCCCCCAGTCATTTTCTTCACTCACCATTACCTTCAGCCTCTTTCTATATGCTATTTCTTTCTCTATTAGCTATAAACATACTCATGTCAACCCCATTTTTTTTTTGTTGAGGCACTTGAAGTTAAGTGACTTGCCTAGGGTCACACAGCTAGGAAATGTTAAGTGTCTGAGGCCAGATTTGCACTCTGGTCCTCCTGACTTCAGGGCTGGTGCTCTATCCACTGTGCCACCTAGCTGCCCCAATCCCATTCTTAAAAGGCACTTTCTTCTTCATCCTTCTGTCTACTTAACTATTGTTCTGCATCTCTCTTCCCTTTCTGAGATGAGCTTCTAGAAAGTGTTCTTTATACTAATTGCTTCTACTTTTTCTCACTCATTTCCAAATCTTCTACAATGTGTCTTCCAAACTCATCATTAAACTAAAAGTTTTTCTTGCCAAAATTACCAACAATCTCTTCATTATATAATCTGATGGCCTTTTCTTAATATTCTTTTATCTTGAACTCAATACATTTCCACTGCTCATCATTCTTGCCCCTTATACATTCTTTCTTCTATGGAGTTCTATTCTATAATTCTCACTAGATTCTTCTTCTATATCTGCTTACTCCATCTCATGTATTCTCCTGATAGGTTTTTCTTCATATTTATACACATTAACTGTAGATATCCTCCTAAACTATAAAAGACTTTCTTCACTTTCAATAATTTTTCTCTTAGACATCTCATTAGTTTCCATGAGTTTAATTATCACCTATATTTTGATGACTCTCACATCTCTATATTTAGCCCTAATCAATATTGTGTGTTCCAAGCTCATATCACAAACTAAATATTGGATTTTTGAACTGGATATTGTGTAAGTGTCTCAAACTCAACATATCTAAAATAGAACTATGACTCACACATGGCACTCCATCTTTCATCTTTGTGAAAATAAGGATGGACAAAAAGGAGGAGTTAAAGTACCATTATTTGCAGTTGACATAATAGTTTACTTGGGGAATCCCAAAAATTGAAGTAAAATTAATCAGAAAAAAATTAATAATTTTAATAAACCCATAAATCATGAGTTTTTGTGAATGTAACTAATAAAATTAGGCAGGAGGTGAACAAAAATGGGATCTTTCTTTCAGGAGGGTTGCAGGGTGGTATAGTATAATAAAAAAAATTAGAAGGAGCATCAGGACTCTAGCATTCTAAATAAGGTTCTAGCTTCTGCCTGGCTATATGACCTTTATTTAGTTTTTTCACCTCTCTTAAATTCAACTCAACAAAGAACTATTTGGTAACTTACTCTATAGAAGACTCCATGCTAGTTTCCACTGGGCCTTCTTCTTTGTCTGTAAAATGAAGGTACTAGGTTAAGTGGTTTCTAAGATCCCTCCTGGCCCTAAAATTCTTTGACTCAATAATAATTCTGTTTTTATAACACAGTTGCCATGCAAATTGTTGCTATTTCACAAATTTCTGCTTTATTTTCCATGAGTTTCTATTTGAGACAGATTTCTAAAAAAAAAAAAAAAAAAAAAAAAAAAAAAAAAAAAAAAAAAAAAACAGTCCCTTGTTGACAAAGCAAAAAGACGTCTATTCAATTAGGCCATAATGAGGAGAAAATGATGATGAGAAAAAAACCTCATGGAATATCCAATGTGAATAATTAAGGGCGATTACTAAGAAGGCATCTCCAGGTTTGAAAATGTTTCTTCAGAGGGATTGGCTTCTTTACCCAAAGAAGGTTAATTCTGACTTAGTAATTGTGAGTTCATTTCAACAGATGAATAGTTTGTATTAATTTGCTTCATGTTAGACCAGATGCAATAATCTAAAGAGAATGATAAGAGAGAAACAAACATAAATATGGTATCACTGGATAGAATAATGTGGATCCATGAAATCTTGAAAAGTATCACTATGGATACTGTCATTTCATTTTTATATTAACAGATTTTCTTATTATTGAGATTATTATTGAGATTATCCTGTGGTTGGCCCCTCCCAATTCATTAGATTCATTGATAAGTTCTACTTTCATTTAACTCCTTATTTAGAATATATTCTGTAGTCAGTCCCTTTAGTAATGAAATTATTAATTATCAACA
>JAJPUD010004335.1:86438-192175 GCA_023553655.1 Myrmecobius fasciatus
AAGGAATTAGAGTAGGTCATGAGGAAACCAAATTATCACTCTTTGCAGATGATATGATGGTCTACTTAGAGAACCCTAGAGAATCAACTAAAAAACTATTAGAATTAATCCACAACTTTAGCAAGTTGCAGGATACAAAATCAATCCACATAAATCATCAGCATTTTTATACATCACCAACAAAATGCAACAGCAAGAGATACAAAGAGAAATTCCATTCAAAATAACTATCAATAGTATAAAATATTTGGGAATATATCTGCCAAGGGAAAGTCAGGATCTATATCAGCAAAACTACAAAACACTCTCCACACAAATAAAGTCAGATCTAAACAATTGGAAAAACATCAAGTGCTCTTGGATAGGTCGAGCGAATATAATAAAGATGGCAATACTACCTAAACTAATCAGTGCCATACCAATCAAACTCCCAAGAAATTATTTAACTGACCTAGAAAAAATAACAACAAAATTCATCTGGAAAAACAAAAGGTCAAGAATTTCAAGGGAATTAATGAAAAAAAATGCAAATGAGGGTGGCCTAGCTGTACCAGATCTAAAACTATATTATAAAGCAGTGGTCACCAAAACCATTTGGTACTGGATAAGAAATAGAGTAGTGGATCAGTGGAATAGGTTAGGTTCACAGGACAAAATACTCAATGACAATAGTAATCTAGTATTTGATAAACCCAAAGACCCCAGTTTTGGGGATAAAAACTCACTATTTGACAAAAACTGCTGGGATAATTGGAAACTAGTGTGGAAGAAATTAGGCATTGACCCACACCTAACACCATATACTAAGATAAGGTCAAAATGGATTTGTGATCTAGGCATAAAGAATGATATTATAAATAAATTAGAACAATGTAGGATGGTTTACCTCTCAGACCTGTGAAGGGGGAAGGAATTTGTGACCAAAGAAGAACTAGAGGTCATCATTAATCACAAAATAGATAAGTTTGACTATATCAAGTTAAAAAGCTTTTGTACAAACAAAATGAATGCAGACAAGATTAGAAGGGTAGCAGTAAACTGGGAAAATATTTTTACATCCAAAAGTTCTGATAAAGGCCTCATTTCTAAAATGTATAAAGAATTAACTCAAATATATAAGAATTCAAGCGATTTTCCAATTGATAAATGGTCAAAAGATATGAACAGACAATTTTCAGATGAAGAAATTGAAACTATTTCTGGTCACATGAAAAGGTGCTCCAAGTCACTATTGATCAGAGAAATGCAAATTAAAACAATTCTGAGATACCACTATACACCTGTCAGATTGGCTAAAATTACAGGAAATGATAATGATAACTGTTGGAGGGGATGTGGGAAAACTGGGACACTGATACATTGTTGGTGGAACTGTGAATGGATGCAACCATTCTGGAGAGCAATTTGGAACTATGCTCAAAAAGTTATCAAACTGTGGATACCATTTGACCCAGCAGTGTTTCTACTGGGCCTATATCCCAAAGAGATTTTAAAGGAGCGAAAGGGACCCATCTGTGCAAGAATGTTTGTGGCAGCCCTTTTTGTAGTGGCAAGAAACTGGAAATTGAAAGGATGCCCATCAATTGGAGAATGGCTGAATAATTACGGTATATGAATGTTATGGAATATTATTGTTCTGTAAGAAACGACCAACAGGAGGATTTCAGAGAGGCCTGGAGAGACTTGCATGAACTGATGCTGAATGAAATCAGCAGAACCAGGAGAATATTATACACAGCAACAAGACTATACGATGATCAATTTTGATGGACATGGTTCTCCTCAACAATGATGTGATTCAAACCAGTTGTTCAGCGATGAAGATAGTCATATACATCCAGAGAGAGGCCTGTGGGAACTGAGTGTGAACCACAACACAGCATTTTAATGCTTTCTGTGAATATTTTCATGCATTTTGTTTTCCTTCTTAGGTTGTTTTTTCTTCTTCTCTTTCTAGATCTGATGTTTCTTGTGCAGTAAGATAACTGTATAGATATGTATACATATATTGTATTAGTCATATAATTTATCCTATTTAGCATGTATTAGATTACCTGTCATCTAGGGGTGGGGGTGGGGGGAAGGAGGGGAAAAGCTTGGGAAAAAAAAGTTTTTGCAAAGGTCAATGTAGAAAAATCACTCATATGTTTTGTAAATAAAAAGCTTTATTAGATTGGTGGGGGGAAAAAAGGATATGAACAGATAATTTTCAGTTGAAGAAAATAAAACCATTTCTAGTCAAAAATAAATAAATAAATAAACTAGTAAAGCAGAAAAATAACTAGAAATTCTAGGTTGAATGAATTGTACATTGAGAACCAATGGTCATTGGTACCTGTCTGGAACAAAAAAGGAGACTTGTTCTCATTTCCAAAAAGAGAATCACTTTATAATTAGGAACTTGTCAATTGGAGATGAATAAAAAAATTTCTCTTTTGTTTCTGTGCAAAATATTATTTTAATTATTTAATTTATCATATTCCATTCCAGAATAGAATAAAGCCAGCTATTTCTCAGGGTACAATCAATTTATGCTAAATTATAAATGAATGAGAACATTAGCTAATGGAAACTTCACCATTACTTTCTTATAATGTGACTAAATTTCCCTCTGTAAATGTTTATTTTATAGCCAGCTCTCCAAGAAAAAGACACAGAAGCTATTTGGATAAATATGCCAGATCAAGGTAGAAATGCAGATTCATAGGAACAATTCTGGTCACATGACAGCTCAGGTAAAAAAGTAAATATGAATGGAAAGTTTGCACACCTCGAGTTTAGACTGCTACTGTGGGCCAGATCTGACTGAGCAGCCTGGCTAGTGGATTAGATACTTGGCTGGAATGAAATGAGGCTATCTGACAGAATACAAAGGCAAATTTAGTTTTCTCTACCATGGAAAGAATATTAGATATGGTCCCTCTTATGTCTTTAAAGAAATAAATCTGGTCAGCAGGGCAAGGTATATTAAGAACCAAAGGTTACATCTTATGTCAGGAAATAAATGGAAGTCATTTTCTCATTTAGCAATACAGAACCCCCCCTCACATCTGAAGGGCATAGCTCAATGACTCAAATAACTCAATTTTTATGGCTCAGGTAAACAAGAAAATTCAACAGCTTGATCTCTGGTCTACTGAGTCAATCTGGTCTTGGGGATAGACCTCCTTTTTAGAGAAAAGTAGCTCAACCCACTTAGGAGGTACACTAGTAGAAGATTTAGACTTTTTCCACTCATGACCCCTTTATGTCTGAGGAATGTTTACATGACCCCAGGTCTATAAGCCTATAAAACAGGTAACCAATGAAACATTTATTGATAATAAATCATAATTTCACAACCTCTACATTCAGTTACAAGACACCATATGATGACATGATCCACAGTCTAAGAAGTTGGATACTAGTAGATATTAGTCCTACCACAAGCATTATGGGGAAATATTCCAGTTTGTAAATGAATGAGTAAGAGTATAGCATAATCAATACCAGAGAACAATGCAGCCTACTAGAAAAGCATCTTAGTATCAGAAATACCTGAGTTTGAATCTACCTCCAAGATCTACATATAATATTATGTTATTATGCTTACTATTAATATTACATCAATTATTATATTTTAATTATTATTGAAGTTAATTAATATAATAGGCATATTATAATGTAATATATTGTTATAATTATATTACATACTATACATATTGATATGTTAATATTAATATGATAATATAATTAATATTCTAATAATGCCTTAGTTTCCTTATCTGTAAAATAAAAAGACTAGACTTGATGGTCTCTAAGGTCCACCTCAACTCTTAATCTATGATCTTATATAGTCACAGTTTAAATGTCATTTGATTTTATTTCTATTAGCATGCAATAGTCGAATATTATTTCTCATTTCTGCCCTTCATTGCAAAACAAACTATGCTACTAGAATTGTGGTGAAAAGTGGTTGAAACACCATCAGATTTTTTTAAAATGATAATTAATCAAGTATTTCCATGCAGATAAAGCATTAAACATGCATTTACTTAGGATTAACTATAATTTATTAGATACACACTCTACTGATTTCATAGTTGATTGACTTCTAAAAATAGACTTGAATTACCATTTAAATGTATACACACATCTAAACTTATATCACCCTTCATTAATCCATCAGGTTAGCATTCAATTAGGTTCTCCTCAGGAATGCATTTTCTTACCAAGTATCTGACTCTTATTATATTGCCCTTATTCCTTGGCTACACCTCCAAGAAAACTCTGGCATCTAGAAATTCTTGATAAATAGTTGGAGTAAAATGGTTTGGAGGCTAAGGAGCTTAATTCAAATTCTAGCTCTTCTGCTTACTGTCCATGTGCTACTGAGCAAATAACAGTATTTTGCAGTGTCAGCTTCCTTATCTATAAAATGAGGGAGCCAGATAAGACCTTTAAGGTCTCTTTCAATTCTTGGATAAGATCTTTTACTGGTCAATGCACTGCACCCCTGGAGTAAGGTTAGGACACCCAATCTCAAAATAAGGGGTTGGGGACTGGAAAAGATTAACTGATATCCAAGAGAATGGTCCTATAACGCAGAAATCGTGTATTATTACCAAATTGCATTTATGCCAAGTATGTAAGCATGGTTGAACTTCATGAATGGGAAACAAAGAACATAAACCCCAATTTAATAAATAAAAAATTCACAGTATATTCTAGAAATAAATGCAGGGAAAAAAAGCCTTTGTTAAAGTATAATACTACTTTACTTGGTCTATCTCCAAAGATGATTAGGAGAAAAGAAAAAGAATCTATATGTTTTAGAAGATTTATAGCAGTTCACTTTGTGGTGGCAAAGAACTGGAAAGTACAAAGATATCCATCAATTGGGTAATGTCTGAATAAGTTGTGGTATATAATTGTGATGGAATACTACTGCCATAAGAACTGATGAGCTCAATGATCTCAGAAAAACATGGAAAGACTCATATGAAATAATGAAGAGTGAAATAAGCAGAACTAAGAGAGCATTGTATATAGTAATAGCAATATTGTTCACTTTGAGTGAATAAATTATTTTCTTTATTGTAAATACCCAAAATAACTATAAAGGACATATGAAAAAAGGCAAAGAAAGAACTGATAAATAATAGTATATATAGAATAATTGTATATATATATATATAAAATGTTTTATATATATATATATATACATATATATATATATATACTTATTTGTATCAAATGGTAGTCATGTAGATTGGGGGAGGGAAGAAAATAAGAAATATATATGATAATTTTGTTGAATATTTGAAAAGAATAGCAAGTTGCGCATTGTAGTTTTGCAATTTCATGTACAATCATCTTTTAATTATACTGTTAATCCCATAAATTAAAAATAAAATTAAAAAGTATAATACTTAACTTGTGCTAAAACACACACACTACAAAACATAGTGAAATAAAAGCAATTTTTAACATGACATAGCTTGTATGTGTATTATTTGTATTGCATCTTAAAGTTTGCAAAATGTTTTACATATGTTAACTTATATTACCCCCATAACAAATCCCTGAGCTATTAGAATCCCCATTATAAATATGAGGAAACTGAGGTGTATAGTGATTATTTGCCCAGTGTCATCTATCTCAGGGATATATGAGACAGGATTTGAATACTGCTCTTCCTGATACTTGTATTCTATTCCCTCTACCACTTAAACATGTTAATTCATTTAGTCAAAAGTTAGTATTTGCAATTTCCCAAAAATATAGGGATATTCAAGAATGCCTTGTTCTCCCACATTTATTTAATGTATTTCTATAATTGCTAGTAATAGAAAAGTCAAGAGAGAGAGTGGGGAAAATTAAAGGTATAAGAAAAAGCAAAAAGGAGACAAAATTGTCAACATTTGTTGATGATGTAATTTACTTAATAAATCTTGAGAGAAGCAAAAAAAAAATCCTAATTGTGATAATTATTTGCTTCAGTAAAGTGTCAAAACACAAATAACACTCATAACAATCAGCAGTGTTTCCACATAGTAATTATAAAATATAGGAGAAAAGAAAGGTCAAAACTCTAATCAATACAAATATAAAGCCAGTTTTAAGTCACATGACCAACTAAATGGAGAGCTAGACTTTTTTTTTCTAATTTTCATGACCTCTCATAATGGGAATTATGTGCAAGAGATAAAGAAATCCACGAACCTTGATGAAGTGCAAACCTGATAAAATAATAACATAGAGAATGTCAATTCCTGATCTTTAATCCTAATGTGCTCACTCTTACTAGCCACCAACTTCTAATAAGGCTATACAAGTAAATCTATAGGCCTTCAAGAAAAACTCGAATTTACTTCCATCTCCTACCACTCAAAAAGCAGAGAGATTGTTCTTTCTGGGGAATCAAAGTGCCAGTGTGCTCTGGTGCAGCAAGACTCTGTAAGGAACCAGAAGAAACTAGGGTAAGGATGCAATATATATGATGAGTTCCACTAAGATTTAAAGGAAAGGAGACTTCCATCCAGGTTGAGCCCAGTGAAAAACGAATTTCCTAGTGTGATTAAGAGATTGACAGTTTGAGATTGAGCCCTCTGGGAAACTAACATCAAAGGAAAAGGAGTTAGAAGGTGAGTGACAGAGCAACATAAGGAAAAAGAAAATTCTAAAGCTCTCAGAAAGAAAACCCAAAATCTGACCATAAAAAGTTAAACTAATTAAGAAGATAGTAATATCGGGGGCAGGAAGAAGGGAGAATACAGTCTGTAGATCCAAAAGGAGTGCAAATATTTCTGAATAAGTATTGTAAGACACATTTGAAAAAAAAAAAAAAACACTACAATAATGCAACATTTATCCTAAGTATTTATTGTGGAACTGGTACTAAGGGAAGAGGAGTCAAACCTCAGATATAGAGCTAGCTAGGAGTTCCTGTTTTCCCCCAGGATTGAGACAAAGTAATGAGGAGTTAGTTGGAATCTGATCATATGCCCAAGATAAATAATATTTAAAGGAGCAAATTCTAGCTCTTTTTGGAGAGCAGTCTGGCCTCCAGCCCCAAACTGCTCCTCCTCCTAACAAGAATTAAAATTTTCCTTGGTGAAGAGTAGAAGAGAGAAGAGGCTAGAGATGTTTATTCTTCTCCCTTTGAGCCATATGATGATGCTTTCATGGTACGTGTTGGTGGACAGCCCATCAAAACAAGAGGTATCTCACTGCATATAGTGTCCACTCTCTCTACAATACCTTATAAGGAGAAAATCTTGTTAGTTCCTAAGAGATCATGGAACCATGGCAATATATTCATGAATGGTTCATGACAAAAAAAGAACTATGAAATCAGAATTTATGATCTGAATAGCAAAAAGCATGGTCAAAAAACTATGATGATGGCACTCAATAATGACAAGTCTCTATAAAGAATTCCAATTTCCCAACAGTACATGTTGAGAATACTAAAAAGCAGAAATTAGGTTTAAATTAATATCATATAATATTCTATAATAACATCAAAATTTATACATTATGTGAAGATAAAGGTCACGGCATTAAAAAAAATTGAATATAACCAGGTCAATTACTTTTGGAAGCAATAGATAAAAGAAGAGTTGTTAACCAAACTTGGAATAAAAATAATCACAAAAGATAAAATAGATAACTTTGATTACACAAAGCCATTTCATGAATAAAATAAATGTAACTAGAATGAGGAAATAGTTGATTGAGGAAAATAATCTTTGTACCAATATCATTAGCAAGGGTTTGATATCCAAGATATATATGAAGTAACTAATTAACTAAAAATAAATGTGAGTATATATACACACACATGCATATATACATGTAAGTAAAACCAGTTCCCCAATGTATAAATGAACAAAGGATAAGAAATTATCTAAATAGTTACTATTAAATTATTTTAAAATATATGGAAGATTATTCTAAAATATTAATAATAAGAAAATATAATAGAAACATAAAACTTGCATTTAAAGGTTGAGCCTTCTAGGAGGTGGGTCTCTAAAAACTATAGTCCAAGAGTCTCTCTGGTTGATTTAACTTTTAATAATCAAATGACACAAGTAATTAGCAAATATATTAATTTAAATGGCATAATGAGGTAATACCTATAGAACATTTCCACAAATTTTCCTCCAAATATACAATATTGGCAGGAAAAGTAGACACTTGATTGATTATGTGAAAAAAGATACATATATTGAGTAGAAAAGTACATATGTTGGGGGAAACATGGTCAGGGCAGTTCATGCACTTGTTACTACAGGGTTCCAATGTGTTTGCCTTTCTTATGTTGTTTCCCCAGGGTACATCTCAGCTGGGTTTTCTGGAACACTGCTCTTCATAAGTTATCTAAGATTTGCAGCTGGATTCTCTCAACTTTAAGATATGACTCCTATAACTTTTCTCAGCTCTATCTCACTTTTTAAAGGCTATCATATATAAATCATATATCATATATTAAAAAAGCCTTTTTAAAGGTTATATTTGATTGGTCCATCAGCTATCTAATGGACAGATGTCCTATAATATCACTACTAAATAACTTCTTCATTTCTTATACAATAAATAAATGTAAACACTTTTTTACATTTCCTTTACAATCTTTTAAATGGAATTCTCAATATTGTATCCTTTACAATATAAATAATTGGTCATTCAAAGTAGACATATAGTTTCTGAATTTGGCTTTCTCCTATACCTTTAAAATATTAAATTACAATATTAAAAATTAATTTTAAGAAAGTATGCATCATAAGAATGTAGTACTCAAGTGGTCCTATGAAGAATGAACCATCTATTTGAAGCTGAAAGAGATCTTAAAGATGTTCTAATTCAGTCTCCTTGTTTTACATCTTAGGCAATTGAGATACAGAGAAATGAAGAGATTAGTCCAATTTCATATAGTTGTGAGCAGTTGACATAAAATTTGAACCCAACCTTCTTGACACAAATCCAGTATTCTTTCCACTCTGTTAATTAATAGATAATTAATAATGTTAATTAACAGTATTGATGGATTTAGGTCCTATTCATTGGGCAAGATTCACATTCTACAAAAAGCTAGAGAATCCAGATATCATGCACCATTACATAATAATTTAGAGTTTAATATGAGTTCAACTTAAAATGATCCTAGAATTAGGTGATTTTGAGTGAACATTCACACTTATAATAAACCATCCTCTCTCCAGGACTAGATCATGCTCTCTAATGGTCACAAAAGGAGCTTTATAATCCACCAGGAACAAATTCATCATTAACTAATAGCCAAAGTTTGGGTAAAGTGCTGAAAATTCTTGATTAAGTTTAGCTTAGATCCTCAAAAAAATTGAGAATAAATCTAACTTCAGGGAATCTTGTTCCCAGGAGTTGTCATTGCTCAAAGGACAACAGTTAGATTGATGGGGGATGTGAGACTTTGATGGATCAGAGCAATTGTAAGTGCATTTTGAAATAATTAATCTTCTCCTCTATGGAAGTCAGCAATGACAACAATAAATTACACCTCTGTCCCCCCTAAAATAAAGTTTCTTGATATCTCTTATTTTTACCATGTAACATATTGCTGAATTTACATCACACTGGTAATACATTAGTTATCTTTCTTGCATCACATGATCCTGATCTCTATTCATTAGAAGAACTGATTGACTCCTTTTCATAAAATCATACAATTACACAGCTGGAAAAAATTAGAGGTCATTTAATTAAATCTTTGTTGGAACAGAAATCCTTCCTACAATATTCAATGCATATGATCATCTAGAATCGATTTGGATGTTCCATACTATGGTGCCCAAAACTGAGCACAAAAATCCTTATCTGATCTGATCACAGAAAAGTGCAGAGATACATGAACACATCATAGGACAACATTTGATTTTTATATTATTTTACTTTGTATGATTTGTTTGTTTTTAGGGCTGCTACATTTCACTCTGAGTCAAGCTTCAGAGTTTTGCTTGAGCCCTGAAAGACTTACCATTCCAAGAAGTGACCTCTTTGCAAACTTTCAACTGATTTTTCCATACATGGTTTTCCCACTATTGTGTTCTCAGAGCTCTTTTTCCCATTTCTCCGCCTTTGGCCACAATATCCATGTTGAAACTAAAGCTGATGGTATGAAATTTTGTTAGAATGGTGGTATGTGTAATATTTGAACAAATTACAGTAGCAAAGTCCTTTCTTCCTGTCATGTACTCATAAAACATACATATATGTATAGGTATGTGTGTATATGTATACACATACATACAACCATATAGGGAAATAGATGAGGAAGAATTTTATTACAAATGCTATTTTAGAATATAGCCATAGCAATAAACATTAAGGTTTGCAAAGTGCTTTACATTATTTCTGTTGGTGCTCATAAAGACCCAATGAGATAAGCACATTATTATCCACATTTTATAGGAAACTGAAACTGAGAGAAGTTAATTATTTGCCCAGGATCACATGGTAAGTATCTGAGGCAAGCCCTAAATTTATATTTTCCTAACTCTAAGTCCAGCATTCTATTCAGTAAATCACTTAACCAACATATTATAATTGAAATGTTCATAGAAGTTTTGTAGACAGAACAACAAAATGAATTTTTGAGACTGATAACAAGACGTGGTGACAGAAAAACATTGAGACACTAAGAGTACAAGAAAAAAAGCTGAAAGTTCAGAGAAGCCTAGGAGATAAGGAATGGAAATGTCAGCATGGTAGCAGGAACACAGGATGGTAACTATACAGCACGGAAATGTAGCATGTAGGAAAGAAATATAACACAGAGTAAAAAACTGTGGCATTTTCTATCATAGCTGACACAAAATTGTTGCCACAACTCCCTATATAATGTTCTCTTGATTTTTTACAGACTAGTAGCCTAATAAAAAATTTGACACTGTGAATACTAGCCATTGTAGCATTATTTTCAGATGAGATTTCAGGGCTGCTTATCAAATTCCAACAAAGATAAATCTTATAGCTGTGAGCCATCCACATCTTTTAACACTTAATGTATGGCAACTGTTTGGAGAAGAGAGGAAGAGGAAGAAGCAGATGAAGCAAATTTGCAAGAGAAGTTAAAAATATTAATGGTTTCAACAAACATTTATTAAGTAACTAATTGTGCAGCATACTGTACTATTTGGGGAGACAGAAAATTTTGATTCCTCATGATTCTAAGTTAATAAGTAAACATGACAGAGAGAGAGAGAGAGAGAGAGAGAGAGAGAGAGAGAGAGAGAGAGAGGAGAGAGAGAGAGAATGAAAGAATGAATTTTGGGGAGTTTCCTGCAAGGAAATTGTCATGAAAAACTTAAGGATAAATTCATTTTCCTAGGGGGAAAATAGAGACAGAAGAGTAGAAAGTCAAATATGAAACCAGAGAGATAGTTACATGAAAGGCTTGGAAATTGGACAAGTTGCCATTATAGACAAGTAAGGAAACAGTAGGTAGAATGGGAGCAGGAAACCAGAAGTATGGAGTGAATAAGTGGGCAACAGTGATAAACATTAGAGAGAAATCAAGAACAATGAAAATTGAAAATATACCTTTGGATTTGGTGATTAGAAGGTCTCTATGCCTTTGAAAAAGCAATATCGGGGAGGGGGGGTGAAAGCCAGGGTACCAAGGGAGAAGTACAGACTTGTCTGTTTGAGACAGCAAGATACAGTCAAGAGGATGCTGTTAAATTTGGAATCCCAAGATCTGGGTGTGAATTTTGCCTCTATCCTTTACTACTTAGGTGACCTATTCCAAGACACTCAATTTTCTCTCAGCTTCTTTATCTTATAATTCTGGTTGTGCCACAAAAAAAGATATTTGAGTATCTGGATTTATGAACAGAAAGAGACAGGTATGGCATCAGAGAAAAAAAAACACAAATCTGGAGGGCAGAAGACTTGGGGGTTTTTCCCCACTAACTTTATTTGATCTTGGTGGTACATTCAGTCTTTTTGAGTTTCCTTTCCCCCATATGATCATTAAGATCATTAAGTGGGTATAGATGGAAGAGGACCTTTGAATGTCAGACAAACAAATTAGAATAAGGAGATCAAACAATCAGAGAACCTGGGTTCAACCCATCCATGCTTTGCCATTTTATGACTTCTCTAACCAAGTCTTTCCATCTCTTTGGGGGTTGTTTGTGCAACCCACCCTCAGTTTCCTCATCTGTAAAATAAAGCAGTTGGGGTAAGCAGCCTCTGGAATCCCCATCTAGCTGAAGATGTATGATTCAATGCTCTTCAAATTCTTCAAGAGCAATGAGCCAGGAGAATGGGTTTGCATGATCCCTGAGGTCCCTCTGAATGTCAACACTCTGAGAAATCTGAGCTCTGTGGAAGCTAAGTTTTCTTTCCTTTCAAGAATTCCTATGAGACAATCCAGTCCTGATATGGCTCACAGAGAGGGAACTAAAGTCTGGCCTGACCTCAAAATAGACACCCATAAATAGATTGTTGTTGTTCAGTCATTTCAATCGTGCCCGATGCTTCATGACCACATATGGGGTTTTCTTGGCAGAGATTGGAGCAGTTTGCCATTTCCTTCTCCAGCTCATTTTTACAGATAAGGAAACTGAGTCATACTTAAGTCACTTAAGTGACTTGCCCAGGATCACACAGCTACGTGTGAGGGCAGATTTGCATTGGGTAAGATGAGTCTTCTTCACTTCACTGCTCCCCTAAACAGAGATACAAACATACAAATCCCATATTATCCTTTCTGGGGGGAGATGGAAGGAGGAAGGGATGAGCAGAGGAGGGAGAATCGGATTTTTATTTTGCTAGATTCAGGAAAGATTCATTTTTGCAACTACGAAATCAAGTCGTGAACCACCAACTTGGTTAAATTGGTGGCTGGAAGGCAAGCACACACAGGCTGTGAGTTTTATTTTTTGCATTTTTCAATCCTAAGTCAAAACCCTGACGGATCACAGTTTAACGGTACAACAGCGCCACTTAGGGGTTGATTCATCCCTAAATCAGCCCCATAAATGTCTCACTGAATCCTGAGTTGCGTCTATGTTATATTTTGTGCCATCATCTCTTGAAGAATATAATTAATTTTTCATTGAGAGCAATCGCTCTAACAGCGAAAATCTTAGGTCATCATCTAAATAACACGAGAGATAAGAGGACTGAGGACTAAATAACCTTGAAGGTTGTGTTTCCCTAATTCTAAAGCAATATTTAAACTAAAGAGGACTTCATTTTTTAAAAATTAATAAATAAATCCATCATTCACCCAATATACGCTCTTGGTTGCCAAATACAATTATATGAGAAAATGACAAACATTTTGCTGGAAGCAGAGTATTTGCCTTGACCTTAGCTTCTAAAATATTCTCTAAATACAGAATTCAGTGGCTTTCAGCAACATGTCTTCCAGTGCAAATAGTTCTTTCCTTGCAAGGAAACATATGAGTCTATTTAGTATTACAATGCTATTAGAGGACTAAGCCACGAATTCTTCTCTTTATAGACCTTAACTGCCAAAACAGTTTGCACTGAGTTAGTTTTGGGATGATATTCCCTGGATTTCCTCAGCAGGTGAAACTCCTTGCTGAGCCATTGTAAACTATTCTGGAAAATAATTTTAGTGTGGGGAGGCTACAGGATTTATTAAGTGTTGGCTACTCCCTTTAATATAGCTGAAAGACTATTTCTTATGCAGCCAAAATGACGAAGAGCCTTCTCTCTAAGATTACCTCTCATTGTATCTGTATATATCTTGTATGTGCATAATAGTTCACATATTATCTCCCACCATTGAAGCTATTTTAGGGCAGGGATTGTTTTTGTTCTGGAATAGAATAAGAAGCCCTCAAAAAAGGTTCACCTATTTTATTGATTATGCAATGAAGCAATACCCAGCAGAGTGGTTTAAGTGATGTTGTCTTACCCTCCTGATATCAAGCCTTTTGGTTCATGTGTGCAATTTTCCAAATAACCTCCCCCATTTTGGAGCCTTGAGTTTTCTTTGCACAAATCTGGTGTACCTCGTTGAAATGATAATGATCTCTTAAACATTTCAGACAGGAATTTCAAAAAGGACTGCAAAGGGTACTGAGAATGAAGGATTTCCTTTCCCACTTGCCAGATGATCAGCTATAGTAGGAGTTCTGGTTTATTGAAAATTATATGAAATCAGATGGGTAATTAGAGCTCATTTTAACTTGAAGCAACAGCCTGAAATTTTGGTTGAATTTCCACAAATTAGACATGATATGAATGTGGCATTATTGCTTTGTTGAAATGTTATCTCATGAAAGAGTGTCTATTGACAATGTACAAAGATATAACTTTGTGATTGCCATCATAAATCATTGGTTTCTTTCCTCTGATTTTCCATTTTTGTTTTTTGTGATTTTTTTTTTTGTTTCCCTTTTTGAAATTCTTTGATTCTGGGATTCTCCTGAATGTAGAATTTGGTGAATCTGAGTTTCAGTGTCTCTGGAATTTTTGACTGCATTGTAATATAAGGTGAAGAGTACTGTATTTTAAAGAAGAAAACTTGAATTTGAATGCTGTCTCTGATACTTAATAGCTATGATGATCATAGACCTCTCTGTAACTTAATTTTCATGTGTAAAATGGAGATCATCATATTTGAATATTCTACTTGAGAAGGTTATTATGAAAAAAAATGATTTATGCTTTTTAAAATACTGAATACTTACTATATGTAAGGCTGAATTTTGGGGATAAAAGCAAAAAGGATGACAGTCCCTGTCATCAAGGTATTTATATTCTAATGGGGACACATAAAAGTGCATTGAAATATTGAAGTGGGGAGATAGAAGCATGGGAGTATTGGAGTGAAACCCAAAAAGTCAGAAATACAGCTAGGAAAGGAACAAAGTATGGTCATACCGGACCCATCCCCAAAATTGGGGTCCCCAGAAGAAACTTGCTAAAAAGAGAAAAAGGCTAGCTTGGTGGTAGAATATTCCAGAGCAAGAAAGTCCTAGGTTCAAAAGGAAGTTCCAAAATAAAATGCCAGCTGAATTACAACAGCAAAGTTGTGGTCAGTAAGAAACAGCTAGAAACAGAGTGAAGTTTGATTGGTTTGAGGTCATCCTCAATTTAGAGGGCCCCAAATTAATGAAAAAAATGCAAATGAAAATGGCCTAGCTGTACCAGACCTAAAACTTATATTATAAAGCAGCAGCCATCAAAGCCATTTGGTACTGGCTAAGAAATAGAGTAGTTGATCAGTGGAATAGGAAATATAAGTTGGCAGGACAAAATAATCAATGACTATAGTAATCTAGTATTTGACAAACCCAAAGAAAACCAGATTTTGGGATAGGAACTCACTATTTGACAAAAATTGCTGGGACAAATTAGAAATTTGTATGGCAGAAACTAAGCATTGACCCACACCGAACATCATATTCCAAGACAAGGTTGAAATGGGTTCATGATTTAGACATAAAGAATGATATCATAAGCATATTAGAAGAACAAAGGTTAGTTTAACTCTCAGATAGGTGTAGAAGGAAGGAATTTGTGGCCAAATAAGAACTGGAGTACATTATTGAACACAAAATAGATAATTATAATTATATTAAGTTTAAAAAGCTTGTGCAAACGAAACCAATACAAACAAAATTAGAAGGGAAACAATAAGCTGGGGAAGCATTTTTATATTCAAGGGTTCTGCTATAGGGCTCATTTCTAAAATATATGAGAATTGACTCAAATTTATAAGAATTCAAGCCATTCTCCAATTCATAGTCTAAGCATATGAACAATTTTCAGATGAAGAAACTGAAACCATTTCTAGTCATATGAAAAGGTGCTCCAAATCACTATTGATCAGAGAAATGCAAGTTAAGACAACTCTGATTTACCACTACAAACCTCTCAGATTGGCTAATATGACCAAAAAAAGATAATGAGGAATATTGGAGGGGATGTGGGAAAACTGGTACAGTAATACACTATTGGTGAAATTGTGAACTGATCCAACCATACTGGAACGCAATTTGTAACTGTGCCCAAGGGGTTATCAAACTCTGTGTACCCTTTGATCCAGCAGTGTTTCTACTAGGCTTATATCCCAAAGAGATCTTAAAGGAGGAGAAATCTATTTCTCCTGATAACAAACTATATTATTCCTGCCTAAGTGATACTTAACTAAATAGTATTTAGTTGAAAGTCATTCCAGGATATGCTGCAGATGCTGCCTTTTTAAGTTCCCTCATACCAAGATGTATGAAGCTAAGGTCAACACTGTTATCAAAGAATCTTAGCATTTTCCAATATAGAGATGATCATTTTTGACCACCAAACTGATATTTTGGTTTGAAGAATTTTTTTAAAAGAAAGGAAAAAAATAACTAGGTGGCATTGTGGATAGAGCACTGAGCCTGGAGTCAAGAAGAACTGAGTTCAAATCCAGCCTCAGATATGAAATGATGTGAGTGAAATCATTATCATTGTCATCATCATCATCATTATCATTATCATATACACAGAACATGTAAATCCAAGTGAAAAGCTCACTAATGGAAAATCTAACTCTAAGTAGTTGGGAAAAAAACACTGAAGTCACTTAACCTCTGTTATAGTTTCCTTATCTAAGGGTAATAATAATTCCTACTTCCCAGGGGATCAAATGAGATCATAATTGCACACAATAAAAGCTATATAAATTACATATTATTATTTTTAAAAACAGATTGACAGGGGAAAAAAGTAAAAGGGAAAAATAACAAGGAAAAGGAGAAGGAAGAGAGGAAGAAGAGAGTGATTTTTATTTTTTAAAACATATTTTCAGGGGCATCTAGGTGGTGCAGTGGATAGAGCACCAGTCCTGAAATCAGGAGGACCTGAGTTCAAATCTGGCCTCTGACACAATACTTCCTAGCTGTGTGATCCTGGGCAAGTCACTTAACTCCAATTGCCTCAGCCAAAAAAAAAAAAATTATTAGTCATATTATGAAAGAAAACTCAAAACAAAAGAGGAAAATCAGAGGGAAAAAATGCAAACAAAACAGCAAAAAGAGAGTGCAAATAGTGTACTTTGATTCACATTCAGTCTCCATAGTTCTCTCTTTGGATGCAGATGGCATTTTTTATCAAAGAGAGTAATTTTAAACATACATTAATGCCACCTCCATGTTTAATTCTCCCTTGTGATAAGATAGAGAAAAAAAGCAAAACCATCTATTAACAATGACCACATCTGACATCTGACAGAATATAATAGACTGTTTTTTATGATCCCTAACATCTCTGACATGAAGTGGGGGAAGATGTTTCATTATCATTTTTCTAAGACTTTCAGTGATTTTTTCAGTTAGTCAGAAATAGATATTCTATCAGTGAACTTTTCATTTAGATTTACAAGTCTGTGTGTGTGTGTATGTGTGTGTGTGTATTTATATTTTACTGATTTCACTTATAAGGGTGTATATATATACATATATATATAATATATATGTTTCTTTTCATTCCTAATTTTCCATCATTTTTCTATTGCACTATCACATTCCATTAGATTCATGGATCATAACTTTTTCACCATTTCTTAATCAATAGGTAAATCATTTTATGTCTGGTATTTTGCTAATACAAAGACATGAATATTTTGGCATACATTAGACCTTTGCATCTGCCTTTGACTCCTTGGGGTATATGCCCAGTCATGGGTTTTCTAGATTAAAGGATTTGGACAGCTGAGTCAGTGTCTTGCAAAATGCCAAATTAATAACCAGAATATTTGAATCACTTTGAAATTCACCTGCAACATATTCATATTCCTGTACTCCCATAGGCCCCACAACATTAACTGTTGCTGTCTTTTGTCATCTTTACCCACTTATGTTTTATGAGGTAAAACCTCAGCATTGTTTTAATTTGGAATTTTCTTAATATTATTATCTGTGACATGATTTTAAGTGGTCATTTGACATTTACATTTATTTTTAAAATTGTAAATTTTTCTAACCATTTATCTACTTATACTTCTATGACAATTTCTTATATGTTTTGGCTATCAGCTATTTATAATTTATATTTGTTGAGGAATGAATCACTTAAGTTTGAGCTATTCAGTATGTTTTTCAGAAAAGAGGTAGTCCCAGAAGATTTATATTAAGGTATAATATGAGAAAGGCCTATACAATAATAAGGAGTTGTGTTAATGATTCTACATAGAAGTGTACAGCAAGGATTGAAGGGTCTAACTTATAATATAGCAAATTCCAGGTACAACTCATTTTTAAACTTAATTGTTCTTTTAGATTCCACCTACTACCCTGTCATCATTGTTTGTCTTTCTTACAGTTATTTTCTATCTGGGGACAATGGAGAATAACTCCTCATCTAGAAAAAAAACTAGAGGAGTTTTGTAATAAATGAAAACAGACAGAATAAAACTAACATTAAATGATAATGTCCAGATATGATGCCTAGAACCAGGTAAAGATTATACTGTGACTGCCTGAAACTAGGCTTGTCAATGTCCCCCAAGAGGACTCTTTGCTAAAACATATTGTTCTCTCCCTTTAACTTAAGTATAAATCTTCTATTTTCTCTTACTAAATCTGATGCTTCTGAAAAGCATGTGGAATGAATCCTGATCATTTGATTGTTATCTCATTTTTGCCCTATTTCACAAAAGAGATTATGCATGTATTGTGCACTTAGGTGTGTATATGTATATACATGTAATATCCATATATGTATCTATATACAATACATATTGCATACTTCTATGATCTGTTTATCTATAGTTGCTTAACTAAGGATTAGCTTTTCTATTGTCAAGATGAAAAAAACAAATAAGTTTTTAATCATTGCAGGGCCAGAAGAAAATCCCCAAAGCATTATTACAATACCCAAAATGGTCATGTATTCATAGGTAACCTATTAAAGAAATATAAAATGATAGAACCAAAAGGGAACTTTGAGATCATGGATCTTAGAACTTTCATTCTATTAGGGGAAAATGGAAATATATTAGTATACATTTATATGTCCATGCTTATATACATATTTATGGAAATTCTATGTAAATTATCCATATATATTTATACAGATGTACATATATATGTATGTATGTGTGATTAATATTATTTACTAATTTAATATTTTACTAATAATAATTTACTAATTTAATATTAATGTTAATTAATATAGACACACACATTTTAACATATAGGGTATCACAAGACTTAGTATGGGTATAAGTTTTAATAGCTTTAATCTACACCAAGACTTTGGAGATATCTTATTTATATGAATGATAAACATATAAGTAGTTAATTCATATAAATATTTGTATGTATGTAGAAAGAATACAAAATAGGTAAAAAGAAGTCTTGGATGGGAAGGCAATAGCAGCTGGAATTGTCAGGAAAGGCTTCATGCAAAAAGTGATATGAGATGAATGTCAAAGGAGACTGCATATTCCAAGATGTGATAAAAAGAAGAGAGTTGCATTATTAGGATTGAAAACACTCTGTACAAAGGGACAGAAATGGGAAATGGATTTTCAAGTTTGAAAAACAGCAAAAAAGGTCTGTTTGAACTGATTGTTGATGAGTAGATGGGAATAATGTTCAGTAAGCCTGGAAAGTTAGTGTGAATCATGGATGTGAAGGCCATAAATGTCAAACTGAAAAATTAATATTTGAATTTATAGATAATTGGGAGCCAGTGATATTTATTGAGTAGGGAAGTGACAAATATAATGTGCTTTAGAAAAACCATTTTGGCAGCTAAGTGGAAAGTCAGTTGAAGTAAAGAGAAATTTAAGGTAGGGAGAATGATTAGAAAACTTTTGCAATAGTCCAGACAAGAGGTGGTAAGAGCTTGAACTCAAGTGGTGGTTGAATGGAGAAAAGAGAAGATGGAGATGAAAGATGTTATGGAGGGGAAAAAATTACAAGATTAGGAATTTAAGTAAAGACATAGAGAAAGTGAGTAGCAGAGGATTACAAATTTGGGAGACTGGGAGGACAGTGATTCCCTCCACAGAAACAAACAAAAAAAAAAATTGAAGCAAAAAGGTAGTGAATCATATTTTGAATTATATCAAGATTTATGTTATGTCTATGTTACAGGGTTATTGTGACTAATAAATATGTTAACAACACATGGAAAGTGCTTTGAAAACCATATTATTGTTCAATTGTTTAATTGTGTCTGACTCTGTTATGCCATGAACATTTTCCATGTTTTTTTTTTTTTTTGACAGTCACTAAAGTGCTTTGCAATTTACTTATTTTGTGTGTCCCATTTTACAGATAAGGAACTGAGGCAAATAGGCCAAGTGACTTTCCCAGAGTCACACAGATAGTAAGTGTCTGAATCAGATTGAAAATCAGATCTTTCTGACTCCAAGCCCAATATTCTATACACTGGCCCATAAAGGGATATAAATGCAAACCATAAATGATAGTTTTCTATTGGTACTATGGACAGAGATTCTCAATGATGTAGAGATGTCAGCACCAAATAACAACAGCCACAACAAATCCAAAGAGCAAGAAAGCAAAATGTCTGCCTTATGAGACTGCAAATCGCTGAGAAAAGAAGAAAAGGAAAAGAAAAAAGGGAAAGATATACCCAATTGAATGAATAATTCCAGAACATAGCAAGAAGAGCTAAGGTTTTCTTAAATAAGCAATGCAAGGAAATATAAGAAAACAATAAAATGGGAAATAAAAGAGATTTTTAAGAAAATTGGAGATATCAAGGCAAAGTTTAATGCAAAAAGTGGACATGATAAAAAAAGAAAAATGGTGAGGATTTAACAGAAGCAGAGGAGATTAAAAAAAGGTGGTTAGAATACACAAAACAACTATTCAAGAAAGATCTTAACATCACCAATCACCATGGTGATATGGTTACTGATCTAATCAGATATTCTGGAGAATGAGATCAAGTGGACCTTAGAAAACATTGCTAACTATAAGACTAGTGACAATGAGGTAATTCCTAAAAAATGATGCTTTTAAAAAGTAGCACTTAATATGCCAACAAATTTGGAAAACACAGAAGTGGCCACTGGATTGGAAAAGATCAGTTTATATCCCAAATCTAAATCTAAAGAAGGATAATGCCAAAGAATGTTAAAATTATCAAACATTTGAACTCATTTCACACCCCAGTAAGATTATGTTTAAGATTCTGTAAACGAGGCTTTAGCAATATGTGAATGGAGAATTACAAGTAAACAAGCTGATTTTTGAAGAGGCAGAGGAACCAGAAAGCAAATTGCCAAAATTCTCTGGTTTATGGAGAAAGCAATGGAGTTCTAGAAAAAACATCTACTTTTGCTTCATTAATTACAGTAAAGCCTTTAACTGTGTGGATCACAACAAACTGTGGCAAGTCCTCAAAGAGATGGAATTATCATGTCATCCAACTTGTCTCCTGAGAAACCTATGGAACAACTAATTGTTTTAAGATTGGGAAAGGAATATAATAAGGCTGTATACTTTCCCTTTACTTATCTAATTTATATGCAGCATTCATCATGTGAAATACCATTTGGATGAATTAAAAGTCAGAAGTTGCTGAGAGAAATACCAGCAACTTCAGTTACACAGACTACACCCTTCTGGTGACAGAAAGTGAAGAGGAATTAAAAAACCTCTTGATGAAGGTAAAAGAGGAGAGTATAAAAACTAGCTTGAAGTTTAACAACAAAAAAATATAAAAACAAAAAGATAACTAAGACTTTGGTAACTGGTCAAATTACTTCCTGCCAAATATAGAGAGAAGGAATGGAAGCAATATTTGATAGTATATTCTTAGGGCCAAAGATCACTACAGAAAATGACTATGATCATGAAATTAAAAGACATTCCACAGAAAGAAGGTTATGGCAAATCTGGACAGCACACTAAAAAGCAAACATCACCTTGCCAACAAAGGTCTGATTTTTCAAACCTACAGATTCTTTGTTTGCTTTTTTCCCTCAGAAGAAATGAATGGCGGTGAGAGTTGAAATGTAAGGAAAGCTGAGTATTACTGAATCAATTTCAAATTGTGGTACAAGATAAAAATTTTGAGAGTCTCTAGGATAGAAAGGAAATCAAAACAGTCAGTACTTAAATTAACTCCGACTATTCACTGGAAGGTCAAATACTGAAACTGAAGCTTAAATACTTGGCCACAAAATGAGTAGAAGAGACTGGAAAAGATCCAGATGTAGTGAATGATTGAAGCAAGAGGAAAAGAAAATGGCAGAAGATGATGTGGGCTCATGGTGTCATAGAAACAATGAACATGAACTTGAACACTCTTCAAGATATAGTGGAGGGTAAAAGGGCTTGGCTCACTTATAGTAAATGGGGTCATGAAGAATTGGACATGACTGAGTGATACTACCACTGATACTGCAACTATTGCTGCTGCTGCCGTTGCTACTATTACTACTACTACTACTAGATATTCATTTCAAAATATTCAATGGCATAAGTGGTGATTGGGATAGGACCCAAGAAAAGGGTTAGGTCTTGATATGTAGATCTAGAAGACATCTTTAGAGAAATGATAATTAAGCCCATAAAAATCTAATAAACTTTTTGAATGAAGATATAGAGAAAAAAATAGAAGAAAGCTTGGGACTAAACCTTTGGGAACATCCAGAGGTAGTGGATATAACATGGTTGAAGATTAATCAAATAAGTCTAAGCATGAGGCACAAGGGTGGAACCAAGATGACAGAGTGAAGACAGGAAGCTGCTCAAACTTTCCCCGTTTCCCTTGAAAACCACATGAAACCAAACCTCTGAATAGTCTGATGGAATTAAACCACTTTCCAGCTCAAGACAGATTAGAAGGATTTCAAGAAAGGCCAGTCTCACTGAAGGGGTGTTCAGCCTAGCTCAGATAGTGTCTGGGAAAGCCAGTGAGAAAATCTTAATCATAGCAGAGAAGCAACTGAGACTCTTAGTCCTGGCTCAGTAGGAGAGCAGATCAGTGGGTCAGCACAGTTCTAGCACAGAAGACAAATCACCAGCCTGGGAAATCATTCTGTTTCCTGGAGAGAGTCTCTTTGCTCAAAGCCAAGACTCAGAGCTGCACAAGAAGCTTGAGTGTTAGCATGAATGGGTAGGAGAAGAACAAAGAAAGAACTGTTTTATGAAAACCCAGAAAGAAGAGTTACCAGGAACAGAGAGTGGTCAACAGTGTCCAATGCTAAGGTCATAATATTTGGTGATTAAGAGATCACTGGTAACTTTGGAAAGAGAAGCTTCATTTGGTGAATAATGTTAGAATCTAGATTATAAAGAGAGGGAGTAAAATACCTTCTGGCAAAACTATGATAATGGGAAAAATTACAGTCCAGCAAAGCTCCCATAAGGAAATCCCCAGAAATTACTTAAATAAGAATGAGATAAAGTAACGATCAATAAAGTCAAAGAATACCAATAGGTTTCCCATAAAGTCTAAGAAGCCTGTGAGCATCAGGAACCTGAAGTCAGCTTGCTAATTCTTTCAGAAACACAGTCTCAGCCCTGACCTACCAAACTATTGGGGGCAGTCAGCTCCCAGAAGGTTTCTTCACAAGAAGACAGCATCATCCTTAACCCAGGCAGTATATATCTGTGTCAGGAATCTTGAGAAGGACTGAATTCAGCTCAGTTTTGATGGCCAAAGAACAAATCATAAAACTAACAATTTTTTTAATCAAAGAAAATGGCAGAATTCTCCAATTGACAAATGGTCAAAAGATATGAACAGACAATTTTCAGACGAAGAAATGGAAACTATTTCTGGTCACATGAAAAGGTGCTCCAAGTCACTATTGATCAGAGAAATGCAAATTAAGACAACTCTGAGATACCACTACACACCTGTCAGATTGGCTAAAATGACAGGAAATGATAATGATAACTGTTGGAGGGGATGTGGGAAAACTGGGACACTGATACATTGTTGGTGGAACTGTGAACGGATCCAACCATTCTGGAGAGCAATTTGGAGGTATGCTCAAAAAGTTATCAAACAGTGCATACCCTTTGACCCAGCAGTGTTTCTACTAGGGTTTTTTTTTTAGATTTTAAAGAGGGAAAGGGACCCACATGTGCAAAAATGTTTGTGGCAGCCCTTTTTGCAGTGGCAAGAAACTGGAAATTGAAAAGATGCCCATCAATTGGAGAATGGCTGAATAAATTATGGTATATGAATGTTATGGAATATTATTGTTCTGTAAGAAATGACCAACAGGAGGATTTCAGAGAAGATTGGAGAGAATTGCATGAACTGATGCTGAGTGAAATCAGCAGAACCAGGAGAACATTATACACAGCAACAAGACTATATGATGATCAATTTTGATGGACATGGTTCTCTTCAACAATGATGTGATTCAAATCAGTTGTTCTGCGATGAAGATAGTCATATACATCCAGAGAGAGGCCTGTGGGAACTGAGAGTGAACCACAACACAGCATTTTAACGCTTTCTGTGAATATTTCCATGTATTTTGTTTTCCTTCTTAGGTTGTTTTTTTTCTTCTTCTCTTTCTAGATCTGATGTTTCTGGTGCAGTAAGATAACTGTATAGATATGCATACATGTATTGTATTTGTCATATAATTTATCCTATCTAGCATGTATTAGATTACCTGTCATCTAGGGATGGGGGGAGGGGAGAAGGAAAGGAAAATTTGGGGGAAAAAAAGGTTTTTGGTTTTTTTTTGGCTTTTTTTTTTTTTTTTGCTGAGGCAATTGGGGTTAAGTGACTTGCCCAGGGTCACACAGCTGTTACGTGTCTGAGACCAGATTTGAACTCAGGTCCTCCTGACTCCAGGGCTGGTGCTCTATCCACTGCGCCACCTAGCTGCCCCCAAAAAGGTTTTTTTTTGCAAAGGTCAATGTTGAAAGGTCACTCATGTTTTGTAAATAAAAAGCTTTATTAAAAAAAAAAGAAAGAAAATGGCAGAAATAAGACAACATACAAAAATTTTGGCAGAAGTCAAAGCAATCATTAGAGTAAAATGTTTGCCTCTGAACACTTTTATCAATAAAAAAGGAAAGAATAAGTCAATGAATTGGGCATCTAACTAAAAAACCCCACAAAAGCTATACATTTTTAGAAATAATTTAACAAAAATAATATAAATTTTATAAGCCAAAGAACAAAATTGAAAGCATAAAAATAATATTGATGAATGAAGGCAGTAGCTATATAAAAAACTAAAAATGGACAACATTTGTGCTAATCTTTTTGAAAAAAATCATTTTTACCACAACCACAAATAAAAAAAAGAAAAATTCATAAAAGATGAAGAAAAAATGAAATAAATTATTAGAAAATAATTTTGGCCAATTATATGCTAACAAAGCTAAAATTTAAGTGAAATGGATGAATACTTTAAAAATATAAAATATCCAGATTAACAGACCAAGCAAAAGAAACTTAAACCAACATATATTTATAATTACAAAGGGCTTCTTTGGGGGGATGGAGAGTAGGGAATTCGAAGGCAGAATTGGTGGAACATGATAGTGACACAAAAAGAAAAGGGGTGGGGAGTGTCAGTGCCATATGAAAAATATGCAGAAGAGAGTAGAAGGAAGTTCAGAAGGGATAGAGACCAACAACATAGCTTTACTATAAGGTTAAATGTAAGATATTCTTTAAAATAAATAAATAAAGCTACATCCCTGAAAGGGTCCTGATGATTCTAAACTTTTGGTAATGTGGAGCCATTGAGTATTTTTTAGTCAAAAGTGATAAAATCAGAATTATTAGGATTATTCTGACTCAAATTTGAAGGTTAGATTACCAAGGGTAAAGGCTACTGGCAAGGAAAGACTAACTTGGAGAGCATTCCAAAAGCCCAAGCAAGAAGAGGTGAAAGGCTGAAGAGATTGTAGTAGTAATGAAAAAAGGACATAAAATAAATATTGAGAAATAAAAGTGGTGTGATTTGACAACTAATTTTGAGGGCAGTTTGGTACCATGGTAAAAGAAATCATTCTAGAGTCAAAAGACTTTGGTTGAAATCTTACCTCTGAAATGTCCTACTTGCGCAAACTTGAAAGAATCACTTAACTTCCATAAATATCTATTTTCTAACATGTAGAATTAGATAGTGAACTAGATGGCCTTTGGTCATTTAGTCATTTCCAGCTTTAAGTCTATGATTCTAAGAGTCAAAGAGGATTCCAGTTTTATAAACCTGGGAGCATGATGTTGACAAAAATAAAGAAACTAGAAGAGAATGAATAGGGGAGGCTAATTTTTAATATATTCACTGTGAAATGTTGCAAGGAAATTTACATGAAGATAACCAGCAGTTAATTCAAATTGTTGGACTGGAATTATAGGAGAAGGTCTAGGAAGATACCAAAATGACAAGTAATTATTGAAGTCTTGAGAATATATGAAGATGGAAAAAAAAAAAAAAGAGGACCAAGGACAACAGAACTTTGGAAGGCAACTACAATTAAATGAGAGAGCAGTCAGGAAAAATTACAAAAAAAGGTGCAAAGAGCTTGGCAAAACATATAAAAAGAAGCCAAGAAGGGAGATGATCAATCAGAAGGGAGTGGTCAATTACATCAATTGCTGTAGATGCCAAGGAGGATTTGGGAGGATTTTTCTCTTTGAAGAGAACAGATTCAGTCAGGAAGCAAGGAATAGCAGCCAAATTTCAGAGCTAAAAATCAAGTAGGCAACAAGGAAACAAAGAAAAATTGCCCTTTCATGGAGTGGAACAATTTTTTAAAGAAGGACAGAGAGCTAGGGTTAGGTATTCAAAAGAGTTCAGCCAGCAGCATTTTAAAGTCATTGATTCCTCTCATTAGTTAATTCCATCTTTCAGCTATGAAAATACATTGATTAGTTGGAACTGAGCATATTTTTCCAGTTCTTTTTCTGTTTATATTTTAAGCACAACTAGTCAGAAAAAAAAAATGCAATAAGCTGCCTGTAATCACTCCTGTTGGTCAATAAAACTAAATAGGTGGATGATTTTTAATTTTAATTAAAAGGAAAATGAAGGAACCAGCCAAACTGATCTTTAAAGTCCTTTCAATAGCTTTAACATTCAATAATTCTTGTTTTACAGATTATAGCAAAAAGCAAATAAATAAACAGGAGAAAATAAAGAGTATTGCAGACTCAAAACTTTCCACACTACCCCCACCAGACTCCAGAAGAGATTTTGAAATCAGAAATTTCACACTGCTCCCGGAGGGCACACACTATCCTTGGATATGCAACTCTAAGTACACAAGTGCTTTCTTTCCTAATGAAATACAATTACATAGAAGATAGCTATTTCCAAATAATCTTCTCTGCTTTTTATGCTCACATACTGCGTGTCAAATCCTTTTCTGAATATTTTTGGAATGTATTTGTCAAAGCATTTAGAAATATTTCTAAAAATGTTTCCAATCTTTCAAATCATAGATAAGGATTTTTAAAAATGAAGGAAAGGTCAAGGTTTGCTATCACCACTAGGAAAATGCAGCCCACACTGAGAAAAATACCATGAAATTGGCTGGCAGATCAAACTTTCTTCTGGATCTAGCCTCACAAAAGCATAGAGAGAACTAGGGTACTATTGATGCCATTTTGAGATTCTGTACTCTGCTCACAGAAACAATATTAGATTTTTTCACATTTCTAGAAACTGAAAGATTTTTATGACAATTCTAAGCAATGCTTTCCTATGAACCCTCATACAGATTCACAGAAAATTATAGGCTATTAAAGCTTCAAGGAACCTTGGTGATCATCTTATCCAATCCTTTCATTTTAGAGATGAGGAAAATGAAGGTAAATAAAGCACAGTGACTTGTCCAAGATCTCACAGCTTATAAATGTTGGGACCAGGATTTAAACCCAAGGACTCTAACTTCAAATCCTTTCCTTCTATTATCCCACATGGTCTTTCCAAATGAAATATTCTTATTCTGAATGACATGCAAGACACAGTTTGTATTAATAATTTTTTACTGGACCAAAAATTTAATTAAATGATGAAAAAATTTTAAAATATAAGCTCTTGAGGATAGAGGCCAATTCCCCTCCCCAGTTTTTCCCTGTAAAACCTTTATGTAGGTCAATGCCTTGCACATATATTGTTGCTGAGTCATTTTTGCTCTGTCTGACTCTCTATGATCCCTTTTGGTATTTTCTTGGCAAAGATACTGGATTAGTTTGCCATTTCCTTCTCCAGGTTATTTTACACATGAAGATACTGAGGCAAACTGGGCTATAACTTGCCCAAAGTCATATAGCAAAAGTCTAAGACTAAATTTGAACTCAGGAGCTCTTTATTCCATGTCTAGCTCTCTATCTACCATTGCATCTAGCTCCCATATGAAATATGATACTTTCTTCCTCTAGATCAGAGGTGTTAAACTTTCATGGGCTGCATGCTATCAGGAAAATTTCTGTGGAGATGGGAATGGTGGACGGGAAACCAGATTAAAATATAATTGGGAAATATTTGACAAAAATTAGTAAAACTACAATAAAACAAATGTTAAGCTGTGGTTTTCTAAATTAATATGCAAGGATCTGGATCTCTTTTAATTTGATACCACTGATCTAGCTTTTCAATAGGATGAGTAGTAGTATAGACCTATGGGAGATTCAAAGAACTTATAAATTGAGTCCATACCAGGGATTCTCTGACCCCCACGGCTTGAAGGTCAGATGTGTTACTTTTCATTCTTCCACCAAGACTATCTAGTACCCCTAAGTGATTGAGGAAATCTCAATTTTGCTATTGGCTTAAACCACCCCAGCAATTGTTTTTTTTTTTTTTTTTTTTTAATTTTAAAGATCTAATCCAAGACAACAGCAACGGATTCATAATGAAATATGCTATCCACCTCCAGAGACAAAATTGATGAACTCTGAATGCAGACTGAAGCATATTTTTTCCACATTCTTTATTTTGCTTGCTTTTTTGTTTATTTTTGCAACATGGCTAATATGGAAGTATGTTTTGCATGATTTCACATGTATAATTGTTATCACATTGCTTACCTTCCTGGTGAATGGGGGAGGAACAGATAAGAGAGAATTTGGTACTCAAAATTTTTTTTAAATGAATGTTAAAAATAAGTAATTTTTAAAGATATAAACAACCCATTTTCATCTAACCACATAATATCAGATTAGCATTCACAAAGGAATATTTATTCCAAAGGTATAAAAAGAACAAACTTAAAACATTTTCCTTCAAGATCTTGGAGCATAATTACCCCTATATCACCACTTCTGTCTCTGGACATAGCATTTGTCCCTTTCCTCACCCCCAGTTCCAAGTCCAAAATCCCCCTGGGCTTGTATCTTAAGACTGACTTCTCAGAGCTCCCTTGTGGTTTGTTTGCAATATCTGGCCTGGATTCCTGGAATCCATGAACTCCTGATTTAAGCTCCTAGATTAGAGACTATATTCCTTATGCCTAGAATTGAGAAGTACAAATTAAATAGGATCAAAATCCCAAGCCCATTTCTCTGGGCCATAAGCCCTAAGAGTCAAGAAAAAGTGATTGTAGGTTCTTTGATCCCCACCTTACTATAAGGTGCTCCTTTTGTGAGTGAATGAGTCTTTTATCCTTGTTTCCCAGAGGAAAAAAGAAACTGGGTCCTAGCAAATTAGATTACCAGAAGTTTCAGCTACACAACCGATAGAGAGATGCTACTCCTAATCACATGATAGCTAACACAGAATGCCCATATATGTGTCAGAACTTTCGCCTAGAAAAAAGATCCCTTGGCATCTCCCTTGTAGATACATCCATTTTAGGTGGTCTGGGCATGTAATAAACCCCTGTTAAAATTCCATACAAGCTTTAACAAAATGTTGCCAAATTGCCTAAATATTTAGAAGCAGTATTGTATGGCATGAGTACAGTATCAGCCTCAGAGTCTGGGTAACTTCATTTTAAGTCAGGTCTCTGAAATATAGTGCCTTCGTGATGCTGGGAAAATCATTCCATTTTTTGGACCTTAAGTATTTCTCTAAGAGAATCAGCAGCAAAAAGCTACTGATTTGTATTGTGAAGGAGATAATTTCTTAATCAAAAGTTCGTAGAACCAGTAAAATCATAGAATTAGAGGGTTTCAAGTAAAGGCTGAACAACCACTTCATAGACACATTATGGAGAGGATTCTTGTTCCAGGAACAAGTTGAATTGATGGCCATTTTGAGGTCCTTTCTAATTCTAACAAAAATTCTGAAAATTCTGTGATTCTGAAAAAAATTTCAAGGAATCATCTGATCTGATTCTCTAAGTGCAGACACTTTCAAGTAGCTTAAAATGTGTCCAAAACTTTTTACCTTAAATTCAATAACTTATCTAAATTAGTAAATAGTCTAAAGGCAGAGATTTTATACCTTTCTTTGAGAGTGGGTGAGTATAAAGAGAAGATATCTCTTATGAAATCCATGGAGTTATACCATTGAGTTTTCTTATTGCCTGAGACATCAAAGGAACAATAAGTTAAAATGGAAAAGAGAAATTTGCTAATTATCAGTTATTCCATAATGGAATGAGAAGTAGCCCTCTAATGTGGAATCAATGGGATCCTCTTCATAGGTCTTCAAACAGAGGTAAAATGACTAACTATTGCTTCAATAACCTTTTGAGAGAATTCTTTTGCAAATATAGGTTAGAAAAACTGGCTTCTGAGATTCCTTCCAATGCTGAAATTCTGTAATTAGACTACTATACAATATAAACAGGTATCAAATTTTCAAAGAGTAAGTCCTTTTTAATCTCCTGTTGGTGGCACCTTCCAGTATATCTTCCCATTCTTTTGAAACACTTTAGGATAGAGTTTACTCACTCAATAAAACACCCACTCCCACTTCTCAATATTATTTCCATTGGACAGATGGCTATGCAAAATCCTCCCAAGGAGCAATTGCTTTCCAATTAAAAAAAAAATTCAATGAATAAGCCTTGGGGTATGAAACTAACTGTTGTGATAATAGATAATTATAGATAGAGAATCAAGCAGAGAAGGATTGTCTTGCTGCAGGAAGGACCCAGATTAAGTTAAGTAGAAAATTATTAGTGGACTGGGTCTAGTTAACTTTTTCCAACTTTAGTCAGCATTGTAGAAGTAAAGAAAGTGAATGACAGGAGTTATTCAGAGTTGGGATTTGAGAAAGCATGTGGCAAAAAGACAAGAAAGCAAAGGATCAAAAATGGCACAAAGGGTAGATTGAACTGCTTTACTAAGAGGCTGTGATCCAATACAGAGGAAATAGGTGGGACAGTGCTGGTGGTCTGTTAAAGCACCAAAAGGAATAGTGAATGGAGTTTACAATGAGAACAAAGAATATAGGAATGGTAAGGCAGAAGTGGAAGCTAGGCGGTGCAGTGGATAGAGTGCTAGACTTGGAGTCAGGAAGATAGGAGTTTACCAGCTACACAAGTCATTTAACTTAGGTTTGCCTCAATTTTTTAACCTGTAAAATTATTTAAAACAGGAAATGGCAAACCACTCCAGCATCTTTTCAAAAAATAAAAAATAATAACCTCCTGGACAGTATTGTCATGTTATGGTCCATGGTGTCACAAAGAATTTGACAGAACAGCAAGAACTTGGGCTTTGCTCCCAGGCAACCTAAATTGTAGGAAAACTTAGGTAGTGCAGTGGAAAGAGTACCAGTCCTAGAGTTAGTAAGATCTCAGTTCAAATAAAACCTCAGACACTTCCTAGTTAGATGATTCTGGGCAAGTCACTTATCCCTGTTTGCTTCAGTTTCCTCATCTGCAAAATGAACTGAAGAAAGAAATGGCAAACCACTCTAGCATCTTTGCCAAGAAATCCCCAAATGAGGTCACAAAGAATCAGGTTGAAACTATTGAACAACAACAAGGCACAGGGAGAAATGGAGTGATATAATACTAGAAGTTTTTGTATCTAGATGATGTAGGAGTAGAATATTCTATATGTATCCAGATGGCATAGGAGTAGAACAATCTACCTGAAGTCATAAACAAATGAGTTCTACTTACCACTTATTAGCTTGCACCCAAGCATGTCACTTAATCTATGTTCATTCTTATCTGTAAAATGGGGATGATAATAATAGTGCTTGCCTTCCAGAATTATCCTAGGGATGAAACAATATAATATTTGTAAATTACTTTGCAATTATTTTTACATGAATACTCCCTAATATTATTATCCCTAGCATCTATTATGGGCACTGGTACACAGTTGGTTCTTGTTCTTTGTTGATTGAGAGCTAATTTGGCCTAGATTATTCTTTGCATGAATTAGGCCCATAATAACTATAACAGTAGTTACTGCATTATTGTGTCCCTGCTTCTCTGGTATAAAATCCTATTGACTGCTGAGAAACCTAATCATACCCTGGAGGAAGACAAGCTTTATTAAAATCATATAAAATATTTACACACAAAGTATGGGAATCAAAAGTAGTGTGACTACATTTTGAAGATACTACTAAAAAGATGGAAAAATAATCAAGTAGAAAGTAGAGGATATAGTTAGAAGTTGACCTTCAAATTTAACTTGACACCTTTTCAAATAAATGCCAATGATTAACATCTCAAATTTATAAGTGGTAGATTGTAAATGCCTTATCTTTTACTCTTTGTGTCCTAATCAACTCCCATGGGTTTAATCAATCATCATTGGTACAGAAAGGTCATCAAAGCTTAGTGAATCTTTTGAGTTTCTTTCTCATGTTACCTACTGCTTTTTGGACATTTCCAACTGGATGTTCTACTTGCATCTCAAACTTAACATGTCCAAACCAGAATCCCCTATCTTTTCCAAAATCTTACACATTTTCTGACAAAGGCTTCAACAGTCTCCCAAGTACCCAGATTTAAAATCTCAGATTTAACACCTAATTCATTGGCCAGGTTTTGTCTCTTTAACTTTCAAAACTATCTTTACATCCATCCCTTTCTCTCCCCTCTACTGTTGGGTGAAACTAGACAAGTCATTTAAATTCTTCTGACCCTTAAGTTTCCTCACCTGTAAAGTGAAGGTTTGGGATTCAAAGTATTAAGGACTGTTTCTAAGTCTGAATCTAAAATTCTATGATCTCTGATGGTCTGTTGGAAACTTCAAAGGAAATGTCCTAAGGACATCTTGAAGTCAGCACATTCAAAAGCAAATTCATTATCTTTTCTTCTGAACTTAATTCTTCTAAACTTTCCTATTTTTGGTTAGAATATTATCCTTCATGACACATCCACCTCCTCAATTTTACTTTCCCAAATAAGCAGTTGCCAAATCATGCTAAAGTACCTCCCACATCCATCCTCAATTCTTTTTTTTTATTATTATTTAAAAGTACTTATTTTTGGCATTACAATTTTATACCCTGTGGACATAGTCCCAAATTATTCTATAGAATGGTTGGATCAGTTTACAATTCCAACAATGCTTTAGTGTCCCAATTTTTCCATATCACCTCCAGCATTTGTAATTTTCCTTTTCTCTCATATTTGCCAACCTGATGGGTGGTACCTCAGAGTTGTTTTAAATTGCACTTTTTCTGATCTATAGTGATTTAGAACTTCTTTTTTCATATTACTAAAGGTAGCTTTGATTTATTCTTTTGAGACTGTCTGTTCATATCTTTTAACCATTTATTTGGGGAATGACTTATTTTTTAATTAAAACTTTTTCTTTTTCAAAGCATATGCATGAACAATTTTTCAGTATTAGCCTTTGCAAAACCTTGTGCTCCAATTTTCCTTCCCTTCCCCAACACTCACTCCTAGATGGCAAGTAGTCCAATATATGTTAAACATGGTAGAAATATATGTTAAGTCAAATATATGCATACATATTTATACAATTATCGTGCATACAAGAAAAATCCAACCAAACCAGTTTAAAAAAAAAGGAGAAGCAAAATAAAATGCAAGAAAACAACAACAAAAAGAGTGAAAATGCTATGTTGTGAACAACACTCAGTTCCCACAGTCCTCTCTTTTTGGGTGTAGATGGCTCTCTTCATGACTGAACAATTGAAACTGGTTTGAATCATCTCATTGTTGAAGAGAGCCATATCCATCAGAATTAATCATCGCATAATCTCATTGTTGCCATATTTAATGATCTCTTGGTTCTGCTCATTTTACTTAGCATCAGTTCATGTAAGTCTTTCCAGGTCTCTCTGAAATCATCCTGCTGGTCATTTCTTACAGAACAATAATATTCCATAACATTCACTTACCATAATTTATTCAGCCATTCTCCAATTGATGGGCATTCATTCAGTTTCCAGTTTTTTGCCACTACAAAAAGGGCTGCCACATCTTTGCACATGTGGGTCCCTTTCCCTCCTTTAAGATCTCTTTAGTATATAAGCCTAGTAGAAACACTGCTGTATTAAAGGGTATGCATAGTTTGATTGCTTTTTGAGCATAGTTCCAAATTGCTCTCCAGAATGGGTTGGATCTGTTCACAGTTTCACCAACAATATATTAGTGTTCCAGTCTTCCCACACACCCTCCAACATTCATCATTATCTTTTCCTGTCATCTTAGCCAATCTGAGAGGTATGTGGTGGTATCTTAGAGTGGTCTTAGTTTGCATTTCTCTGATCAACAGTGATTTAGAGCATATTTTCATATGATTAGAAATAGTTTCAATTTCTTCATCTGAAAATTGGAATGACTTACTTTTAATATAAATTTGACTAAGTTCTTTATATATTTGAGAAATGAAGCCTTTATAAGAGAAACTTTCTATTGAAAAAATTCCCTTTTCCTGCTTTCTTTCTTATTTTGAGCTGCACTGGTTTTTCTTTTTGTTTTGTTTTGGGTTTTTTTGCAAAGTCATTTTAATTTAATGTAATATGCATTATCCATTTTACTTCTCATGATTCTATCTCTCATTTAGTAATAAATTTGTACCCTACCTTAGATCTGACAAGTAAAAAGTTTTATCTTCCCCTAATTTACTTATAGTATCACCTTTTATGTCATGTACCTATTTTGGCTTTATTTTGGCATACAGTGTGAGATGTTGGTCTATTCCTAGTTTCTACCAAACTGTTTTCCAGTTTTCTCAGTAAATTTTGTCAAATTCTTACACTAAAAGCTTGGATCTTTGGGTTTATCAAAGACTAGATTACCTGGTCATTTACTACTGTGTATTTTATATTTAAATTATTCCATTGATCTACCACTCTATCTTTTAGCCCATACTAAATTGTTTTCATGAGTAGCATTTTATAACATAGTTTGAAACCTAATATTGCTAGGTTGCCTTCCATCACATTTTTTCATTGATTATCTTGATATTCTTGACCTTTTTTTTCCCTTCCAAATGAATTTATTCTTGCTTTTTCACTTACAAAAGCTCAACCTTATTTCAAGTCTTCATTACCTTTTGTTTATATTATTATAATGATTTTCTAACTGGTCTTTCTACTTTTCTTCACTGACACATTTTCTACATGATTGCTAAAGTGACACTCCTAAAGCAAAAATCTGATCATATACCTTGATGGACTTGAGTACCTCAGATTAAAGGAAAAGAAATAATAGGAAAGACACCAGCAACTGAGAGAACTATAAAAGGGTCTCCTGAAAAGGAGAGCATTTGGGCTGATTTTTGAGGGAATTCAAGGATTCCATCAATAAATTCTCTTTATTGACACCAAGATAAAACACAAATCTATTCCTTTGATATTAAAAGTCCTTCACAGCCTGGTTTCAACTTTCTAACTTTTTACACATTACTATATTTTGTGTACTCTATGATCCAGCCAACCTGGTCACCATACTCTTATACAGGCTATCCTCTGTGATATACTCCCTCCTCAAGTACTCCTGAGAATCCCTTAGCTCCCTTCAAAGCTCAGCTCAAAAGCTGTCTCCTACATGAGACCTTTCCTAATTTTTCCAGCTGCTTATGACTTGGCCCAGAAGATGCTTTGCATTCACCTTATACATGCTTTATATCAACTTATTTATGTATAGTCTTCCCCTGTAAGATGTCAGATGTTTAAAGACAGGACATATTTTTCATTTTCATCTTTGTATCCTCAGCAACAATCCTGGTACCTGGCACTGAGGCAGCTATTGGTACAATAGATTGAAATCTGAGCCTGCAGTCAGAAGGAATTGAATTCAAGCCCTGCTTTAGACACTTACTAGCTATGTAATCCCGAACAAGGTAATTCACTTCTGCATGCCTCAGTTTACTCATTTGTAAAACAGAGATAATAATAACACCTACCACCCAGGGTTGTTTGTGACAATTAAATGAGATCATATTTGTAAAATATTTTGCAAACCCTAAGGCACTACATAAACACTTGCTATAATTCATAGTAGTGGGAGGATCTTAATAAAGGCTTTTAATTGATTATTAATTTATCCTAGTTTATTTGCATATATTAAGTTCACAATGTTTGAAGATTAATTAAATAAAAATAAGTTTATATTTACATGCTGTCATTATTTTAGGAAATGTTTTATACTTAGTTGACCTTCACGAAAACTTAGTGAAATGAGTATTACAAGTGGGTCTTATTATTTTTATTTTATAGATGAGCAAACCTAGTGTCAGAAAAGTTATACAATTCACTCAGGAAAACCTAAATTGTAAATTTTGAGATGGGTTCTGAACTACAGAAGTTCTTCACTTTAAGATCAGCACTGTTTCTACTACACTACACTGAGTCTCAAATTAAAAAAGACATCACCACTAATGGGACAGTCCTACATCAATACGTGAGTATTAAGTAATATTGATTAGGGGAAAAAAGACAATAATTCCAAAACTAACTCACCAACATTCTTTAAAGCCATGTTTATGGTCCTTGAAGGTAATCTATCTAAATAAATTCTGGAGATTACAAAAAGCTATTGAGGTACTAACAGAGAAAACAGTACTTGAAATTCATGGAGGGCAAACCTCCTATTTTCTTTTGTTTATTCCTGTATTGTCATAAGATTGTCAGCTCAATAAAGCTAGTGATACTTTCTCATCATTTAAGGCAATAATAACAGAAAATATTTGTATGATGATTGTGGGTTTGCAAAGTGCTTTACAAATATGATCTAATTTGGGTGGAGAGAAGCCAGGATGTCACCTGAACTCTTCAGTTTCTCATGGTACAATATTAAATCAAGCCTCTAAAAGTATTCAGGAGCAAGAGAATGCACAAAAACAAAAAGCAAAATACTTTTCCAGCCCAAGGTGACTTAGAAGGACTTCACATCTTTTGATATGTCTTTCTTGGGTAAAAGGAGAACACAGCACAGGCAATATCTGTGCAAGCCAGTGGGAGACTCTTAGACATAGCAGAGTTCAGCAACTGAGGCCCAACAGTTCTGGCTCAGCAGGCCAATGGCATAACAGGCCAACTGTGAGGCCTCTAGTCCCAGTTCAGCAGGAAGCCCAGGAAGCCAGAGCAAAACATACATGACTAGGACAGGCCACTCTAGCACAGGGGGACAAGTTGCAAATCCAGAGGCACAAAAAGCAAGTGATCAGGACCTTGGTCTCAATGGAAGAAACTCCAGTGGAAGAGCATTGTCCCCTAGCCTCCAGGAATAATGCTCAACATTTAAAAATAAACACACACAAAAAGGACCCTAACCATAAAGAGCTACTATAGTGACAGGGAAGATAAAAACACAAGCTCAGAAGAGGACAACAATGTCAAAACGCTTTTCGGTAAAGCCTAAAAAGTGAATAGGAATTGGTCTCAAGTCCAAAAATTCTTCTTGTAAAAGCTCAAAAAGGATTTTAAAAATCAAGAAAAAAAAGGTAAAAGAAAATTGAGGAAAGAAATGAGAATTGTACAGAATTATGAAAAAAAAAAAAGAGTCAATAGGTTGGAAAAAGAAGCACATTAATTAACTAAAGAAGAGAACTCCTTAAAATATAGAATTGACCAAATAGGCAGTAGGGAAGGATCCACTGGAAAAAATAACTCCTTTAAACAGTATAATTGGCCAAATGGCAAAGGAGATATAAAAGCTAACTGAAGAAAATAATTCCATAAAAATTAGAATTGGGTAAGTGGAAGCTAATGACTCTATAAGGCATCAAGAATCAGCAAAAATTAAAAAAAAAAAAAAGAAGAAATATAGAAGAAAAGGTGAAATACCTCACTGGAAAAACAACTGATCTGGAAAATGGAACCAGGAGAGATGAGTTAAGAATTAACGGACTACCAGAAAACCATAATCAAAAAAAATATCCTAAACAACAACTTCAAAAAATTCTCAAGAAAAACTGTCCTGATATCTCAGAACCAAAGGGTAAAATATTCATTGAAAAAATCTACTAATCACATCCTGAAGATTCCAAAATGAAAATGCCTATGAACATTGCAGTCAAATTCCAGAACAATAAGGACAAGGAGAAAATACTGCAAGCAATCACAAACAAATGATTCAAATACCAAGGAATCTCAGTCAGAATTACACAAGACTTAGAAACTGCTACATTAAAGAATTGGAGTGCTTGGAATATGATATTCTGGAAGGCAAAAGAGCTTGGATTAAAATAAACAATCAACTATCCAGCAAAATTGAACATAATCTTGGACATTCAATGAGATAGGGGACTTTCCTGATGAAAAGGTCAAAGCTGAACAGATACAAAATTCAAGAGAAACATAAAAAAGTGAACAGGAAAGGGAGAAAACAAAACAAAACATGGTATTCAAGAAATTAAACTGTTTATGTTCATCCATGGAAGATTTTATGCCAATAAAATTGACAATCTTAGATTAACAGAAGAAGAAATAAACTATTTAAGTAACCCTATTTCAGAAAAAGAAATTGAATTATCCATTAAGGAATCCCTAAGAAAAATGTACAGGGCCAAATGGATTTATAAATGAATTCCAGCAAATATTTAAAGAATGATTCATTCTAATACTATGTAAACAATTTGAAAAAATAGGCAAAGAAGGAGTTCTACTAGATTTCTGTTATGAAATAAATATGATGCTGATACCCAAATAAGGAGAGCCAAACCAAAGAAGGAAAAATATAGATCAATTTCCTTAATGAATATTAATATGAAATTTTTAAATAAAATATTAGCAAAGAAATAACAGCAATTCATTATAAACATCATAAACCATGATGAAGTGATCCTTATACCAGGAATATAAGGCTGGTTCAATACTAGGAAAACTGTTAGCAAACTGACCATAACAATAAATTTAAAAAAAAAAAAAAAGAAAGAAATAATATGATTTTTTAATAGGTGCAGAAAAAACTATTGACAAAATGCAGTGCCCATTCCTATTAAAAAGATTAAAGAATATAGCAATAAATGAGCTTTTCTTTTCTCTTTTTTTTTTTTTTTTTTGCTAAGGTAATTGGGGTTAAGTGACTTGCTCTGGGTCACACACCTAGAAAATGTTAAGTGTCTGAGTCCACATTTGAACTCAGGTCCCTCTGACTTCAGAGTAAATGAGCTTTTCTTAAAATTATAAGTAATATCTCTAAATCGTTAGCAAGCATTGCCTATAATGGGACTAAGCTAGAAGCCTTCACAATAAGATCAAGGGTAAAAGAAAGATGCCCATTGTCACCAACATTATTCAGTATTGTACTAGAAATGCTAGCCTTAGCTATAAGAGATTTAAAAAATTGAAAGAATTCAACTAGGCAATGAAAAAATAAAACTATCATACTTTGCAGATGATATGACAGAATATTTAGAAAATCCTAGAGTATCAATTAAAAACTACTTGAAATAATTAACAACTTTAGCAAAGTTACAAAATATAAAATACACCCACATAAATCATTAACATTTCTATGTATTACAAAGCCCAGGAGCAAGAAATATGAAAAAAATCCATTTACAATAATTGTAGACAATAGAAAATAGTTGGGAGACTATTTGCCAAGAAAAACCAAGAAACTATATTAAAGTAACTACAAAACACTTTTCACAAAAATTAAGTCAGGCTGAACTAATATAATAAAAATGCCAATTCTACCTAAACTGATTTACTTATTTAGGGCATACCAATTAAACTACAACAACAACAAATATATCTGATAGAATTAGAAAAAGCTATAACAAAATTCATCTGGAAGGAAAAAAGGTCAAGAATAAAAGGGAATTGATTGGGAGGGGTGGGAAAATTGCAAAGAAAGGTAGCTTAGCTGTACCAAATCTAAAAATATATTATAAAAAAGCAATCATTAAAACTACTTGATACTGACTAAGAAATAGTTTTGGATTAGTAGGATTGATTTGGTACATAAGACACAGAAGTAAATCACTATAGTAATCTAATGTTTTATAACCCCAAAGATTCCAGCTTCTGCGATAAGAACCTATATTCTTGTCATATTGACCATATTGTCAATATTTGACAAAAATTACTGGAAAAATGAGAAAATATGGTAGAAACTAGGCATAGACCAATATCTCATACCATATACCAAGACAAGGTCAAAATGGTCAAAAAGGTCAATGTTGATGAAGTTGGGAACTGATCCAATCATTCTAGAGAGTAATTTGAAACTATGCCCAAAGGGCAAACAAACTTTGCATAGTCTTTGATCTAGCAATACCACTACTACTAGATAGTGTATCTTAAATACTATTTAAATACTACTAGATCTGCATCTTAAAGAAATAACATAATTGTGGAAATATGTATAGAAGAATTGCACATGTTTAACATATTTTGGATTACTTGCCATCTAGTGAAGGGGCTCAGGGGAAAGGGGAAAGAAAAAAAAATAGAACACAAGGTTTTGCAAGGGTGAATGTTGAAAACTATCTATGCATATGTTTTGAAAATAAAAAGCTTTAAAAATAAAAAAACAGAAAAAAGTATTGTTGAAAACCATCTAGATGTACATGTAATTAAGGAAAGAAAAATATGATTAAATGCAAAAAAAAAAAAAGTCCCTAGAAGCAAGAAAAAAAAAAAAAAAGAAAGAAATCATAAAAAGTAGAAAGGGATCTGCTTGTACAAAAATATTTATAGCAGCTTTTTTTTGTTGTGATGAAGAATTGGAAATTGAGGTAAAATCCATCAATTGAAGAATGGCTGGATAAGCTGTGGTATGTGAATGTAATGGAATACTAATTTTTTTTTAAATTTTCATTAGTATTTTATTTTACAAAAACATACCCAAAAAATGTTTTCAACACTCATTTTTGTAAGACTGTGTTCCAGATTTTTTTCCCTTCCCTGCTTACCATCCCTCTCTCCAAGACAGCGAACAATCTGATATAGGTTAAATATTTACAATTTTAAAAATTTATTTCATATTTATCATGTTGAGCAAGAAAAATCAAGCCAAAATAGAAAAAACCACTAGAAAGAAAAAAAACACACAAACAAAAAGATGAAAATACCATGCTTCAATTCACATTCAGTTTTCCTAGTTCTCTCCCTGAATGTACATGAATTTTCTATCCTGGGTTTATTGGAAATTTTTTAAATCATCTCATTTTTGAGGACAATCAAATCCATCATAGTTGATCATCATATAATCTTCTTGTTGTTATTGTATTTAATGTTCTTTTGGTTCTACTCACTTCACTCAATATCAGTTCCTGTAAGTCTTTCCAGGCTTTTCTGAAATCAGCCTGCTCATCACTTCCTATAGAATAATAATATTCCATTAACTTCACATGCCTTAACTTATTTATCCATTCCCCAAGTATGGATACCCCAATTTGGGCATCCACCCAATTAATGGAATACTATTAGGATCTAAGAAATGATGCATAGGCAAATTTCAGGAAAACCTGGAAAGACTTATGTGAACTGATGCTGAGTGAAGTGAGAAGTAGAACATTCTACATAGCATTGAGCAATAATCAACTTTGATTGATTTAGCTCTTCTCAGCAATACAATGCTGCAAGACAATTCCAAAAGACTTATGATAGAAAATGCTATCCACATACAGAGAAAAATTGATGGAGTCTGAATGAACATTGAAACATACTATTCTCTCTCTTTAAAAACTTTTTGGGTTTTGTAACTTTTCCCTTTTCTTCTGATTCTTCTTTCAAATAAAAAAGACAATTGTGGAAAAGCAGAATGGATAGTCTCTCCAAAGAAACAGAAACTCAGAAGAGAGAGATTAAAAATTTGCAAGATAAAAGTACAAAAATAGGAAAAAATGGAAGAAAAGAAGCAAAGTTACAAATCCCACGAGAAAAGATAAATTCTGTATTGGTAAAATAATTATTAATAGTAAAGACATGATATGCAAAATAGTTAAAAAACACAGACTTGATTGTGATGTTGTAGGCATCAATTCAAGAAAATGGCCCAGAAATTTTGAATATAAAGTACTGATTAATTTAATCCATAAAACATAAACAAAAATGGAGAAAGGACCTTAAATTTAATGCTCCAAGACATGGAGTTGTTAAATTTCACAATTTTAATAACAAACAGCAAATTTAGCAAGGAGAAATATCTTCAGCTATAAGAGAATATCATGTGAAGTATATAGAGATCACACAACTAAAAAAAATGAAGGGGAGAATAGAGCAAAATATTCCAAAAAGCAATTTACAACCCAGAATAACTTATTTTATATGAGTCTAATCGTCGTGAAGAAAAAAAAATGTGTTTCATCAAAGGAATCATCTGAGTAACTTCCTGAAAGAGAAGTCAAGCACAAGCAGAATATATAATTTGCAGATATTCTAAACAAGAGAAACACAAGAAAATTAGGTAACTATACTTTTCAAAAGACTAAATAGTGAAGTCATTTTTCATAATTATATTTTAATGAATTAAAGGATAAAAAACAAAGAATGACAATCATAAGACAAAATAAAAATGAACACATTAAAATTTTATTGGAATTTCAAGAAATTGGAAAGAAGAGGAAAAGCTGCATTTAGTTCTATGAAGTATCTTTTGTGAAAGGGAATATTTATCAACTCTGTACTTCAGGTTCTTTATGACATGAGTGGATTCAGCTCAAAATCCCAGAATCAAATATTCTGTGTTTGATTTTTAAAGTCCTTTATAACCTTCTTATCTCTCCAATTTTCCTACATGTTATTCATGATCTAGATTTCTTTAGCTTGGCCAACAAAAGGTTTTGGCCCTAATTGCTTCAGAGTGAATGTAAAATATTAATTGTTATTGTTTGGGCCAGAAACCTTTAGGATCTTCCCTTCCCAGATAAATTTCTCCTCCACTTTTTTTTTTTGACCAGGTATAAAAGGCCATTCTTTACCTTTTTTCTTTCTTAGCTAACCTTAATTCCTGAATCAGCAGTTGCCTCAGTCAAACTGAGACCTTTTAAAGACCTTAGCTTAAAAAGACCAAGGTCTCCCACTGTATCCAGGGCCATATCACCCTGATCCATACATGACCATTGGATCCAGATGGTTCTGGAGGAGAAAGTGAGTGCCGTGGCAAACTATAACCCCAAGAGGGATTCAGCAGATTTATAGGAGAAATTTAATCTCAGGAATTTGATATAACTTGGATTTCTTGGCTAAATACAGTAAGGTGGGTCTACCCAGGACTTCCACAGAGGGTAGGACCATGAGATTAAATTGATTCCTATTGAACAGAGAAAGAATGAAATGTTGAGGTCAAGGGAGTAAATCCATGACTATTTCATTCTTTCTCTGCCAACTATGCCCAGGACTTCGTCATAAACAACATTTTTTCATGTCTCCTGCATTCATCTCCTTTTCTCTATTATAGAGACATTATCTTAGTTCAAATCTTTATCAACTCTCCCTTGGTCTCCTGCAATATCCTTCCATTTGGTTTATCTACCACCAGGCTCTCCATCCACCAGGCAAATGCCAAATTGATATTCCTAAAGTACATGTCTGGTAATATTACTCCCCTGTTCAGAAAGCTTTAGAGGCTCCCCTTTACCTCCATGATGAAATAAAAACTCTTCAATTTGCTTTAAAACCTTTCATTATCTGTATTCAATCAATCAATCAGTATTTATTAAACACCAACTATTACCAGACACTATGCTAAGCCCTAGAGATACAAACGGAAGTAAAAGACAGTCCCCTATTTCAAGGAGTCTACTATCTAATGGGGGAGAGATTACATGCAAATAAATATATACAAAATAAGCAATATATAGGATAATTGGAAAATAATTAACACAGTGAAATTAAGAAGGGTTAGAGAAGGCTTCTTGTAGAAGATAGGATATTATCTAGGAATTAAAGGAAGCCAAAGAGGTGAATAGTCAGAGAAGAGGAGGATCATATAGATTATATAGAGGATCAGTTATTCAGAATATCCAAAACGGAAAGATGGAATGCCTTTTTAGTGAAACAAACAGAAAGTCAGTGTCATTAGATTGAAGAGCAGGTGTCAGGGAGTAAGTTGGAAGAGGACTAAACAAGTAGAAGGGATAAGGTATAAAGGGTTTTAAATGCTAGAGTCGTTTTTGTTTTTGTTTTTGTTTTAATTTGATCCTAGAGACAATAGAAGGCCACTGAAATATATTGAGTAGGGGATGATGTGATAAGACCTACATTTTAAGAAAATCACTTTAGTGGCTGAATGGAGGACAAATTGAAAGGAAAAGATACATGGGGCAGGCAATCTGCTTTTACTAACTTATTGCAAATTGTGCCCTGCTCACATTTTATGCTCCATTCAAATTAGGCTACTTTTTGTTATCCATCTATAAAGTTTTGCCTTCTATCTCCATGGCTCTGTGTGAGCTGTGCTCCATGCCTGGAATACTCTACAACAACCCTTCTTCATAGATTTTTTTAAACTTCCTTCAATATAAAGCCTTACCTGATACCCATTTCCAGGGACTACTACCTCTCCCAGAAACTTCTTCATATTTACTTTTCTAGTTTTATAATTATTTATACATGTGAAAGTTTCTCCAAGTAAAGAAGCTCTTTTGTTTTTGTTTTGTTTTGTTTTGGTTTGTTTTTTTGGGTTTTTTCTGGGTTTTTTTTTTTTTTTTTAATTTGTGTATTCATCATCTATCACAATCCCTGGAATGCAAGAGATTCAAATTGCCTTCTTTCTCTTAAAAAAATCTAAATGATATTTGCCCAACTTCCTTCCATTTTTTCTGTAGCATCTCTTGCATTTGCAAGGATTTTTCAAAGATCATTGAGAATGAGATATATCCAAAAATCTTCCAATACTTTGGATTGTAAGTTGGTCATTTGAATTCATGTATGACAACTACATTCCTTTTTACTATTTGCTCACTTATTTTAGATTTAAATTCTCTATTAAAATTTTTTTTGCTCTATGATCCTAATCAAAAAATCATTCTTTCTGACAGAATAAATAGAAAACATGACATTTAATTTAATGAAACAAAATAAGAACACAGTAATTCTGTTAACTCCCCATCATTCAATGTTATCACTCTTCTGCCCCTAAGCAGTAGCCCTTTTTTTAAATCTTATACTCTCATGTGGTTAAAAATTTGGAAGAAAAGCCAGTAAACAAAACCTTTCTGTTTGCTTTTGTTGTGCTATGAGATCAAATAGAATCAACAACAAATCCAACAAACATTTATTAAATTCATTAAATTAGCATTATGTGTCAAACATGTACAAGTTATATATTAGTAACTGAAGAATAAAAAAGTAAGAAAGAATACAGATCCTTCAGATAGGAGCTACCAAAATAAAGATTGGAGGGAATAAAACAGATACAAAATAAATATAGCAAAGCTAAAAACATAATAAAGGTAAATAACTGATCTAGATAGATTGATGCAAAAAAATTGAATTATTAATTTCAGTTGAGAGTAAGTAAAGTGTAATGGAGGAGATGATACATAAACAGTGCCTTAAGGAAGAAGAATACTTGAACAGATGAGGATGTGTGTAGAGTGTATTCCAGGCATAAGAAACATTCTGAAGAATAACAAAGTGGAAGGAGAAATACATTTAAGAAATGAATAACATTTCAGATTGATTGGAAGATGGAGTACACTGAGAGAAGCAGAATTAAATAAGGCTGAAAAAGATGTTTGTGATCCTGATTACTTAGGGTTTTTTCCAATTTTAAAAACATTTTTATTTAAAGTTTTGAGTTTCAAATTCTACCTGTTTCTCGTTTCCTCCTTCTCCTTCCCCCTCCCTGAGATGATAAGCAATCAGATAAAGGTTATATGTGTGCAATTACATAAAAATTTTCCATATTAGTCATTTTGTACAAGAAGACTCAAATAAAGGGGAAAAAAAGTTTAAAATAGCATATTTCAGTCTGTATTCAGTCAGTATCAATACTTTTTCTGAAGGTGAATGGTATGTGTCATCATTAGTCCTTTAGGATTGTCTTGTATTATTATATTGCTGAGAATAGTTAAGTCATTTGCACTTCTTCATCAGACAATGTTGATGTTACTATGTACAATATTCTCCTGATTCTGTTCATTTCACTATGCATGTTCATATAAATCTTCCAAGTTTTTCTGGAACCAACCTGCTTGTCATATCTTATATAACACAATAATATTCTATTACAATCATATGCCACAACTTATTTAGTCATTCTCCAATTATTGGCATCCCTTTGATTTCCAATTTTTAGACACCATAAAAAGAACTGCTACAAATATTTTTGTACAAATAGATCCTTTTGCATTTTGAAGGGTGGATGTCTTTGGAATATAGATAGTGGTATTGTTGGATCAAAAAGTATATACAGCTTTATAGCAAATTTTGATGAGAGTTAAGTTGAAGTTTTGCTTTCCAATGCCTGCTACTCCATCTTCCACTTTATTATAATAGTTATTTCTGTAGGATAATTTACCCTATTCAATCTCTCTTCTTTTTCCAATGCAATTTTCTTTCTCACCCTTTTATTTTATTTTATATTTTGAGGAATCATCCTATCAAAATCACCTTATTTCAATGTGTATATATACATATATATATATATACACATATATATATCTCATATATATAAAAGAAATGTATGCATATTTCTTTTAATTTCTTTTATACTAAAAAGTTGATAAGTTTGTTAACTTGCCATATGAACAGTTTACACTTGTTGAATATCTTTTATTTTCTCTTTCTTATTTATTTTTTTAACCTTTTTATGTTTACCTTGAGTCTTCTATTTAGAGGTAAAATTTTTAGTCGAAGAGTTCTTGTCTTTTAACTAGAAATACTTGAAAGTTTTCTACTTTATTAGATGTTCATTTTTTCCCCCTGATAGATCATATTTTCTTTTTTTTTTTTTTTTTTGCTAGGTTGGTGACACTTGTTTGTAATCCTAATTCCTTTGCCTTCCAGTATATCATAATCCAAGCCTTCTGCTTCTTTAATATGGAAGCTGCCAAAACTTAGGTAGTCCTGATTGTTATGCCGTGATATTTGAATTTTTTGTTTTGCGTTGGTTTTTTTTTTTTTTTTTTTTTTTGGCTGCTAACAATGCTTTCTCCTTAATCTGTGAGCTCTGAAATCTTGCTATGATGTTCTGGGAGTTTTTATTTTGGGATTTTTTAAAAGCAGTTATTTATTGACAGATTTTTTTTAATTTCTATTTTGTCCTCTGATTCTAATATATCAGGGAAGTTTTCTTTGATAATTTCTTGAAACTTGTTGTTCAGGATTTTTTTTTTGTCATGGCTTTCAGGTTATCCACCATATTATTTCTCCTGGAGCTATTTTCTAAGTCAGTTGTTTTTCCCAATGAAAACTTTCAATTTTCTTCTCTTTGTTTAACTTTTTTGATTTTGCTTTATTTGTATTCAGATATCTCATACAGTAGTTTCCACTTTTTCAATTCTAATTTTTAAGGAATTATTTTCTTCAGTGAGTTTTTGTATTCCCTTTTCCATTTGATCAATTCTATTTTTAAGGAGTTATTTTCCTAGATAAATTTCCCTATGTTAACTGACCCTTTAAAAAATGATTCTCTTGTATTGTTCTCATTTCTTTTCTCATTTTTTCTATTTCTCTAATTTGTTTTTTAAAATCCTTTTAAAGTTTTTCCAGGAGTTTTTTGGGGGTTTGAAATCAAATTACATCTTTCTTTGAGAAATACAGCCATTTTTGACACTATTGTCCTCTTCTAAGTTTATGCCTTGATCCTACTTATCATCATAGAGACTTTCTATAGTCAAGCTCTATTTTTGTATTTTATTTTTTTGCTCATTTTCTCCTTTTTTGTGATTTGGTATTTTTATGTGAGTTGGGCTCTGGTCCTGAATAATTCCAAGATTTTTATGCAGAGGTTCTGGGTCTTCTGGCTTTCACTGAACTTCAGGGGTCACTTTCTCTGGAGGAAAGATTTCCCTTTTGGCTAGTATTGGGGGATGGGAAGGCTCCCTGTTGGCCTTCCTTGAGAGTGAGGTTTAGCTGCTGATCTTCTCTAGTTGTGGGCCCTGCTACCGGATTGTTGTACAAACAAGATCTATCTGATGGTAGTTTTGATAGTATGGTTTCATTGTTGGCCAGTCTGGGGAGGAGTTTCACTACTGGTCAGAAATGAGGTAAAGGTCTTACTGATAACTTGTCCTAGGGATGGCCCTCTGCTTGAAGAGTTCTAGCAAAGAAAAATGGCTACCTCCCAAGGCAACCCATTCTATTCTTTTTTGCTGAGGCAATTGGGGTTAAGTGACTTGCCCAGGGTCACACAGCTAGGGAATGTTAAGTGTCTGAGACCAGATTTGAACTCAGGTCCTCCTGACTTCAGGGCTGGTGCTCTAACCACTGCGCCACCTAGCTGCCCCAACCTGTTCTATTCTGAAGTAATTATTAAGAAGCTTTTCTCAACATTAATCCTAAATTTGAGACTTCAAACCAGTATTTCTGGAATGAAATAGAACAAGTCCAACCTATCTTCTACAAATAATTGAAAACAGCTATCATGTTCTCCTGAGTCTTCCCTTCTCTGAGCTAATTGCAACCAATCTTCATATGAAAAGAATTTATCATAACTTTCTTCAGGTCATTCAGGTAGATATATTTAATAAAAACATGAGAATTTAGAAATGAAATTAAAGATAGAGATAAAGATTTCAAAACTAGCCTTTATTTACTTCCCAGTTCTGATCTTGAGGACTTCAAAACATGCTCCATCTATTCTTTTATTCTAGAAATCACCCATTAGGCTTCTTCAATCCAGATTATTCAATACTGTAGCCTTCTCAATCTAAAATACTCCTCTGCAAAGCCAGTCCCCTTTGTTCATTGGTGAATCTCTTCTAATGCCTCCATTTTATGAAGAGACCTATATGGATTTCATTCCTATCTTGGTTTTGATTGACTTTCAAACTTTAAAACCATGCCCTCATCCTGAGAATCTTCATGTTTTCTGTTCCACTCACCTGAATCCTTTCTTTTTCCAAATTTCCCTATTATTGCTGAGAGCACCAAAATCTTCCCAGTCACTCAGATTTGCAACTTGGTATGATCCTTGACTTCATATTATCACTTACCCTACATATCCATTCAATTGCCAAAAGATATTTCTGCATTCAGAAGAAATGTCTTTTTCTCTCCACTCATATAGCTGTCAATCTAAGTAAGGTACTCACCATCTCCCTACCATACCATTAAGTTGTTGTTTTTAAGTCATTTCAATCCAACTCTTCATGAGCCCCTTTGGAATTTTCTTGGCAAAGATGTTAGAATGGTTTGCAACTTCCTTTTTTGTTGTGGCCCATCTTAAGAGCTCACCTTGTATGAGCCCTTTGGTCTCAGAGGCGAGATGAATGAGGCAGGGAACTCATTTAGTGTGAAAAGAGCTCCAGCTTATTATGCCGCACAGCCTTGTTGATATACAGTTTGCAAGCGTGATCAGAGCATGAACAGTAGGCTATCCCCAATCACCATTCAGAGAAGCAGCTTGTGGGCTTTGCGTATGCATGGTATCTGCCAATGGGAAGAGTACCAACCCAACAATTTAACAACCTGCTCACAGGCGAGAGGCTCTGTCATGGCATCCCTGTTCACAAGCAACTAGCTGTGACCCTAAGCTTCAACCCATTCCCATGCCATGCATCAGTGCTCTTTGCTCAACAAGGGCATTTCTTCAATGCAGCAGAAAACTTATTATGCACCACAGGTCAATGTAACCTCTGTACTCCCTCTCAGCAGGGTCCTATACCCTAGCACTTTTTCAATTCATTTTATAGATGAGGAAATAGAATTAAGTGACTTGCCTAGATGACATAGCTAGTGAGTATCTAAGGCTGGATTTGAATTTAATTAAGTCTTCTTGACTCTTTTCCTGATGCTCTCTGTTCCACTGTATCATCTACCTGTCCTGGGACTTTCGAGATAGTCTTCTAATTGCTCTTCCTGTCTCCTGTTTTCCTCTTTCAGTCCATCTTCCGCACAGCTGCCAAAGTGATTTTCCTCTATTATGTAAGATAATGTCACTCCCCTATTCAATAAATACCAGTGGTTCTCTATTACCTTTAGGATCAAATGTAAAGTCATTGATTATGCATTTAAATCTCTTCACAATTTGTGCCCATTCTAAAACACAATATCCATATACAAAGAACTTATTCTTCCTTGAACACAAGACTTCATTCTTCTATCTCTGTGTACTTTCTTTTCCTTAGACCCACTATACTTGATTCTCTCTTCCTTCAAGACTTTGCTCAATTTCCAAATTTTGGAGCATGTGCTTTTGGTTCTCCTAATGGCCACAGCTTTTCTCTTTAAGCATCACTTCCATCTACTTTAAGTGTTTTATATTATTTATTTAATTATTTGTTATTTTCCCCATTAGATTATAAATTCCTTGAAGGAACCTGGAAAATCTTGTATGAATTGATGCAGTAAAGTAAGTAGAACTAAGAGAATAATTCATACAATGATAACACTAAAAAGAAATACAAATTTTAAAGACCCAAGAACTCTCTGAAATTCAATGCTGAATCACAACTCTACAAGACCTGAGATAAGACATGTTTTGCTCCTTTTGACAAAGAGATAATAGACTAAAGGTACAACCTAAGACACTGAGTTCCAGACCTGGCCAACACACATCTAGATATATTTTACCTGGCAATCCTTATTCATTATGAGGAAGACTTTTTTTTGATGCAGTGGGGTGAATAGTGATAGTTACAGTGGTACAAAAAAAAAAGAAAAAAAGAAAAGCATATCAATTAAACATTGTTAGAATTCACAAAAGGTTAAAATGGGAAAGATGAGCAGAATAGCTTAGGAACTGATGTAAAATACAAAAAACTCATGCACACACATATACATATATATATATATGTATATATATATTGAAATATACATACATAGTGATTTTCCTACATTATGTACTCCATACATTTATTTCCTATGTGTGTGTGTGTGTGTGTGTGTGTGTGTCTGTGTGTGTGTGTGTGTGTGTGTGTGTAGTTTCTTATTTAATTATATGTGATAGAGATCTGAAGTCCTACATATGATCCTCTCTCTTGGCTTTATATATTGAAATATCTGTTTTTGTTAGAATCACTTAGAATGGATCAGTAGATTGTACCTAATCAGAACATTGTACCTAAAATCAGGAAGACCTGAATTCAGATGAGTGTCATATATTTGCTAGTTGTATGACCCTGGGTAATCATTTAACCTCTGTCAGGTTATTTCCTCAACTATATAAAGTTGGGTTTAGTTATTTTTTTTTAAATAAATGCTTTGCAAATGTTCCATTGCTATATAAAAGCTAGCTGTTTTTGATGTTTGTCAAAAATTGAAATTAAAATTTGGGGTGAAGGGAAAGGCGAAGAAAAGGAATTTCAATATGTTTCCAGTTAATAGCATTTTCTTTCTAGACAGGTTGTGTTTTTGGTAAGAGGAGAGTATGAATAGGTATCACACAGATTTAAGATTAGTCTTCTTAGTGATGTGGAATTGTATAATTTCTCTTTTGTGCCTGCAGGGTGGAACTGGGGGGATACCACTGCTAATAAAATTTGACTCCAGTCAACTTGTCTTGAAGAGCAGAGATGTAAAACCCCACTGACTCTCATGCACTTAAGCATTCATTCATAAGAATGCCCATGACTGGGCCCATGTGGAACAGGATGTTTTGCTATGGCCAAAAGGGAATCTTCATGCTGTTGAATTTATGCATTTCCCGCTGCTACTCAACATGCTTGTCTGAATGTTTAGGCGGGGGAGACTACACTCCATGGAAAATGCTCACATTCTGTTCGAGTCAAAAGGTCTGGCTTGTACTGCATTCCCCATTCAGTGGTAATTTACAGGCTGTTTGGTGATCTTCATAAAATTCACTAGGAAATATTCCTGGATTAATTTTTACTTAAAATAAAAAGGTTCAGGAAAACAAGGCTATAAAGGGAAGCTGAAGAGAGAGAAAAGAGGGAAGAAAGAAAGAGAAAGAAGGGTTTGGGGGGAAGAGTCAGAATGAAAGACTGAGAGGAAATGGAATGTGAAGGAGAGTAAGGAGAAATAAAAGAGGAAGAAGAGACAGAGTCACAGAGAGAAAGATAGAGAAGGTGAAAGTGAAGAGGTGAGAGAGAGAAAAAGGGAAGGAAGGAGAGAAAGAGATACACAAAGACAAAGGGAAGAAGAGGAAGATGAAGGAGTAGGAGGAAAGAGAAAGAGGGGTCAGAGACAGAGATAAAGAAGGGACAGAGAAATGAGACAGAGACAGACACAGAGAGACAGACAGAAACAGAGAAGAGGAAGAGGGAGATAGAAAGGAAAGAGAGGGAGAGAGAGTGGAGAATAGAGAAAGAAAAAAGAAACTCAATCCATTTATAAACATTTATTAAGTGTCTACTCTGGGTTTTTTGATACCTATGTAGAAAATAGGAAAGAGGAAAGACAAGGCAGAATGACCAAACAGGCAGTATTTGAGAACTATTTAATTATAGCAATAGTCCAGGCAAGAGGTAGTAAGGGATGGAACTAAGCTGGGGACTGTGTTGAGTGGAAAGTGAAAATGAACGTAAGTGATGTATTAGATTTGGCAACTTGAATATGTGGGGTGTAAAAGTGAGGAGTCAAGAATGGTATGGAAGAGGTGCTTACAATAGAAATTTCTTGATATCTAGTCCTATATTCATGACTCCAGTTGAGATTTTCTTGGCAAGGATATTGAAGTGATTTGCCTTTTCACTATTTGTTTCTCCAGCTAATTTTACAGATGAAGAAACTGAGGCAAGTGGAGTTAAATGACTTAGCCAGAATCACACAGCTAGTGAGTGTCTGAGGTTGGATTTGAATTCATGGGTACCACCTAGCTGCCCTTTCAACAGAAATCAAGAAGTTTGAAAAAAGAACATGCAAAATGTGGAATTAAAGAAAAAATGATTTCTGCTTTTGGATGTATTAAATTTAAAATATCTCTAGGGTATCTAGTTTGAAATTTTTAATGGGTAGTCTGAGGTCATAAAATCATAGATTTAGAATTGAAAGGGATTTTAGACATCATTTAATTCACTCTTCTCTGAAGCATAGGAGAGGTTAAGTGACTTCCACAAAGTCACTTCAATCAAGTCTGAGATGGGACTTTGATTCTGGAGTAGATCCCAGGAGAAAGATTGGGGCTGAATATTATCTTTCTAGGAGATCATCTGAATAGAGACAACAAACCTATAGGAGCTGATGAAGCATGGAGAGAGAAGTGGGTTGAGAAGGAGGAAGGAGAGGAGAAACAGGAAAAACATAAATGCAACATCCCCTTCACCCTCAGGTAATGAAATTTCTCCTGACAGGTCAGGATACCACACTGCAAACCATCTTAAATTAATTACCTTCTTGACATTTTAAAGGAAGGTTTCAGATTGTATATTTAACCCAGACAAAGCATTCTTTTTAATCTTGTCAGTATGCAAACGACTTTGTACAGCAGTCTGTGAATTATTTATCAGGGATCCGACCCCAAAGGGTGAGAGGAAAAGCAGACGCATTTGATCTCATATTCAGCAGCACCAAATTCTCCTTTGCCTTAGATCTGTACCTGTTGCAAGCAATGAACTTCTTTTAGGTCTTTGATGTCTCTTAGACTTGCCAGAGCATTCCGGACTTCCTAATCTGGACAGGGAAGATACTTGGTGTCGTTTAAAAATGTATTTGTTAAGACTATTAAAATAGATGACTATGCGTTTTATACTCTCGCTACCGACTCACTGAGAGCCGGAAAGGAGCTTGTGCTTATTCCTTCCCACGTGAATCCGCATTAGCTATGCCAGCCACGGAGCTTTTTAACTTACTCTTGTGCCGGTGTGAAAATGGAACCTGCAGAGGCAGATCGTCAGGGAAATTAACTCTTCCGAGCAGCAATGAACTAGTGTACATAATATTTCAAATAACATTAGCAGATTAAGTTAGGGCTTAAAATGAGCTGAAATTTACAATGCCTGGAAGCTATAAAACAAAGTTGTGGTCCTGGTCCCAATATTAAATGTTCTTAGATTAAATGATTTTAGATTAAGTAAACCGATTTAATTGGACAGTCTTGGATTTTCTGAAACACTGCAAATAAAAGTAACTTCATCAGAACTGCAAAAAAGCACAACGTGCAGTACTGTTACCCAAGCAAACTGCTCAGTTACAAAAACCCCAATCTAATTAAATCCAACTGTAGTACACATAGACTGGAGCTATTCTCCCAATTTTTTTTGTTGCACTGGCAGGTTGCTTTCCCAAAGCTCAGCTATTTCAGTTTCCCTCACAGTCTACGGGTAGCCCTGAGGGTATAAGAGAGGGGGGAAATGCCTTTCTAGTACTGTAGCAGTATGCTTCCCACCAGGATTATCAGTTTATGTCAACCAGGTTTAATTAACTTTAAGAAGGGTACTGTGGTAGATTGAGAATTGTTGATATAAAACATTCTCCCTAAAAGTCTATCATACACTTTTCTACAGGTACATACAAGATCCAGAAGAAACTAAACTCAACTTTAGAGAGAATATGTCACAAGGGACACCTCACAACTTATGGAAGTCTTTTTGCCAAAATTCTGAACATGTTTGTTTCCCTTAGATATGATGGATTTTTTTTTTTTTTGGTTACTTTTTAGGACATTGGATCTACTTCCCTCATTTCAATCTGTCCTTGTTTCTAGATGAAAGTACTTCCATAAACTGATGTAAACTGTCCCCCTGATCTTTGGGGGGGGGGGGAAGATTGGAAAGGCCCAGAATTGAAACCCCTCTGGGAGGAAGGAAACCCTGAGATGTTTGAGGGAAGGGTAGTCTAGTTAAAAAAATCTCAAACCCCTTGGGGGAGGAGGGGGAGCGCCACCCTCCAATTCATAGGGAAAACTCCGGGATAATAATCTCCTCATTCAATTCAATTGGAAATCTTGGCTTGGAAGCATAATCACTACCCTCAATTGAATTGAAAATTAGTCCCTCAAATTGCTCCCTAGCTCGGGGCAATAAAAAATCCAATAAAATCAAATGCTGTGTGCCCAGACCTTTGCAAAAGTCCTAACAGGATTTTTCTCACTAAGAAAGCTGTTTTCTTAGTGTAATAAACTCATTTTTTTTGCCACAAACCTCTTGCCTCATTCATTCGGGTTTGCGAATTCTTTCAACTCTGCCACCGGCCAAGGGAACCCATTGCTGTCAGGGGATCTTTCAAGCCTCATTTCTCACACCTCAACAAAACTATGATAAGGACCTTACTAAGAGATTAATGGGAATGTTGGAAATCCAAAATCTTTAAAAGCTCACAAGGTCCTCCTGACAGAAATGAGAGGGAGGTTGCCACCAAGGCACTCTTCTCCTCCCAGATTAACCAAAGTAGATAATTCTCATGGATTTAGCTGAAATGCTCCCTTTTGTCTCACTATTTACTTGAATCTTTCCATGTTGACAAATGCTCATAATCCTCTAGGTTCTTAACTAGCTCCTTTTTTTTTTTTTTAATTTATCCAAGATGGGTCTATGTTATAGAGAGAAGGCCAGGATAATGAATGGCTACACAATTTCCCTCCAAAAGCCAAGTTAGGTTGTAATGCTCAGGGAGAAACTGAGGCAGTATCACACAGTGGAAATTAGGTAATGCTTTATTGATGTTAATTGAAAGTTCAGAATCCATAGCTATGGATCAGGACTGGTGGGACTCATGTCTCAAAGCATGCAGTTCAGGCCAGAGACTGACAAGACAACAATGTCAACTGACTGAATACAAAGTTCTCAGCACCTCATTGGTGGAAAACACTAGTTTTATAATCTCCATGGCCCAAGGGAAACAAAGAACTCATGGGAACTGCTGAGCACATCTGGTGTCCAAAGAAACCATAAATTCAGTTCTGACAGGTATGAGTAAGAAGCCTTGGCAAAGAACACTACAGATAAGGGGGATATCCAGGCTGGCCACCTGGAGGTTTTATGATTCCTTTGGAATGTGAGTCCAATTATTTCTGAAGGTCAGGAAGTGGGGATTCTATTCTGGGACAGAGCAATTAAGAGAGACTGAAACAGCAACTGAGGGAGACTGAGACAGCAACTGAGGGAAACTGAGACAGGCACAACAAGGTGACTCTTGACCTTCTGTTAACTTCTAGAGTCAGCACATTGTTTATTTACAATGATACTGTTGTAATCCCTATTTTACAGATAAGGAAAGGAAGCTGGTAAAGGTTAAGTTACTTGGCCAGGATCACATAACTAATAAGTGCCTGAGTCAAAATTCAAACTCAGGTCTTCCTGACTTTAAGTTCTGTGCTCTGTCCACTGCATCACCTCATTGCCTAGAAATCTACATATGGCCATATATATTTTACAAGAATTGGATCCTTATCATCCTAATGAACAATCCTACTCTGACTACAGAATTCTGTAAGGAATCTTGGGAAATGCCATTTTTTCTGCATCTCATAATTGTGCATCTCATACTTCCCTTTTTTCCTTTAAGATGAAGGAACTAACTAGGTGACATCCAAGATCCCTCTCAGCTCAAGATCCTATTTTGGTAGGACTTGACCTCTACAATTGGTAGATACTACAAATGCAAAAGTAGGCTATACCTTTCATTTTATCTGATTTCTATTTATACATAAATATTTCTGATCCCAATCTGAAAAAATTCATCCAGTAAATATTTTTTTATTTTATAATTTATTAATAAGTGGCAGCTAACTGGAAAGATCTATAAACTGGGCCTGGAGTCAAGAATAACCAAGTTCAGATATGACTTCAGTTACTTGCTAGCTGGGTGAGCCTAGGTGAGCTCTTGTTTCAATTTCTCTGCTTGTTTCAATTTTCTTATCTATAAAAGAAGAATAATAGTAGCACCTACTACTCGGAGCTGTTTTTAGGATAAAATGAATTCCTATTTCTAAAATATTTTGCAAAACTTAAGGTAGAGTATATATGTTACCTCTATAAACATATATAATTATATATACTAGCTCTTTTTTACATATATATATAGTATAATATATGCTAGGAATTATTAGTAGCACTGAGATATTTTTTCCTATTAGTTCAAATTCATAATTTAGAAATCTGTCCTCTAAGGAAGAGAGTGAGCTTAACATAAAGAAAATAACTTAAATATGGCATATGAATTCCAGCAGCAAAGATTATATTTCCTGTAAGTATTAGATGAACATCTACCAAGGCATATAGTAGCAAATAAGATGGAGATTGGGAGACTGTCCTATCTCAGATGCACAGAGGATTTACCTGCCTAATAGGAATTATGTGAACAAATCCCCTGTGCGTGAATGAAAGACTGGACACTTGGAGGTTTATCCTCTCAGAAATGTTTGACGAATACTAATTAAAAGAAAAAGGACCACAGACGTCTATTTTACTTTCAAGTTTTACTTTTACTAATTCCTCTTTTATTCCCTTCTTAAATAACTTCTGAAGTCAACATAGCATGACAGCTTCTTCAATATAAGGGTTGTGTTTATATAGTTAATGTTGACTCATATGAGTTAATGTTGAGTCATATGAATAGAACCTAATAATAAAGTTTCCTTTGGATTTACTTAGAGCTGGAAGAGACCTTACAGATCATTAAGTCAAATATCTTCATTATATTGGGGAGGAAACTGAAACACAACAAGGTTAAATGACTCATCCAAGATGACACCGTGACTAGGAAGAAAGTCCATATCTCCCACTTTACCTATGTTTCTTGACTCTCTTCCCTCTCTTTAATTATTCCAGAAGATTTCATCAAATGTCATAAGGATAAAGAATTAAAGGTTAAAATGATTTCATAGTTCTTAGAAAATGGTTATTTGAGTAGAATGCTAGACAAGGCATTTCAAAGTTGTAAGGAAGCTAAAGGTGTATAATAAGATGTCAAAATAGTAATGAAAAATAGGACTTCTACGCTTTTCTGTCTTTGTCTTTTGGGGAAATTCCAGGTCAAGAAAAAAGGGTCAATGTGTATTTGATAAAATCCTCAATGAAGTGTACAGGCTGTGTTCTGATTTCAAACTGAATATTTGAATCACAATTTGTTATCTCTCATAATACCACTGTAAATCTCATGAATACCAAATACTATAATTAAGCCCTGATTTTGATTAAGACGTGTGTTTGTTTAAATTCTTAGGAGAGTCACCCAAGAAATTTATTAGAGAATTCTAAGTCTTCATAATTCATTTTTTAATAGAAAATAAAAAAATACCATTTTCTTTTTTATGGCTTCCCAATTTGGAAAAAGAAATTATTATGCCTCAAGTCATAAATTTATAATTATACTATGTACATTAATAACAAAATTATTTTGGTAGCATCACAAGGCATAAATATATAAATATATCTATAGGTATATGTATGATCATAGAGTCACATGTTATTTAAAATCAATGTGAATGCCATATTTGCTTATTGTCATCAATAATTTCATAGAGATTTCCAGCAGTATTCAGCCATTTTGATTTATAAGGATATTATCTGGGAATAAAATATAAGAGTATCAATGGTAATGATATGCACATTTATTTTTGAATATTGTTTTTGGCTTTTTATGTGTGCCCCATTTATCATTCTCTACAGAGCACAGACTCCCATGAAATTTGGAAGCTTTTTTTTTTTTTAACTTATAATGAAGAAACTCCTGTGTTTCTATAGAAATTCAAGTGTAACTTTGAATCTCTACCCAATTTTTCATTATATTCCAATTATGAGGTTTGTGATTTTGGGAGAATGATAGCATCTACTTCACAGGATTGATATGAAAATAAAATTGAGATAACATTTGTAACATCCATTGCAAATATTAAAACACTTTATAAATGTTAGTTATTATTTTTATTATTATTAATGATGAATAAAATCTTTATTCATTTTAAATACAATAAACACTTCTAAAGAAAACCTACCTTGGGAGAAAAAAACACATCAAAAATTACTGCTCTAAGAACAAAGGAAACAGTCTTGGTCCAGAAGGCCAATAGATCAATAGACCAGCTTTGACATCCCCCAATGCAATGATGACAGCAAACTATGAACCTCCAAAAAATCCCAGCATAACAGATAGGATTTACCCAGGCCTACCCAACACAGTGGGAAAGCCTGCAGCACCATCAATCCCAATGCAGTCAGCAAGAGACCCCTGTTCCCCTGCAAAAGAAGATTGGGACAATCTTCCCTGTGTCCTAGGAGCAGAGCTCAGCTTTTAAAAATAAGCAAAAAAGCAAAGAGAGCCCTGACCACAAAAAGCTACTACAGAGACAGAGAAGATCAGAACACAAACCCAGAAGAGGACAGCAAAGGGAAAATGCCTACAGGTGAAGCCTCAAAGAGAGAAATAAATTGGTCTCAAGCTCAAAAGATTCTCTCGGAAGAGTTCAAAAAGGATCTTAAAAGAGAGAGAAAAAATGGAAGAAAGAAATGAGAGTTATGCATAAGAATTGTGAAAGTTTGGAGAAAAAAAAAAGCCAATAGCTTAGAAAAGTAAACACAGAAATTGACAGAAGAAAACAACTCAAAAAATAAATTTGACAAAATTGAAAAAATATATACTGTAGAAAACAACTTCTTAAAAAATAAATTTGGTGAAATGGAAAAAGAAAACAATTCCTTAAAAAATTATATTGGTGAAATGGGCAAAAAAAATCCACTAAACAAAACAATTCCTTTAAAATGCAATTGGCCAAGATGGATTTACATGTGAATTTTACATTTAAGAACAATTAATTCTAATATGCAAACTATATGGAAAAATGGGGAAAAAAGGAATCCTACCAAATTCCTTTTATGACACAGATATGATGCTAATACCTAAACTAGGCAGGATCAAAACAGAGAAAGAACATTATAGACCAATTTTCCTCATGAATATTGATGCAAAAATCTTAAATGAAATATTAGCACAGAAATTACAAGTTATCCGCAGGATAATACACCATGACCAAGTAGAATTTATACCAGGAATACGGAATTGGTCCAATACTGGAAAACTATTAGCATAATTTACTATATCAATAACCAAACTAACAGTAATTATATGATTATCTTAATAGATATGGAAAAAGCATTTAACAAAATATAATACCCATTTTTATTAAAAATACTAGAGAGTGTAGGAACAAATGGAGTTTTCCTAAATATGATCACTAGCATCTATTTAAAACCATCAACAAGCATCATATATATTATAGGGATAAACTAGAACCATTCCCAATAAGATCAGGGGTAAAACAAGGTTGTCCACTAGAATAATTACTATTCAATATTGTATTGGAAATGTTAGTTTTAGCCATAAAAGAAGAAAAAGAAATTAAAGGAATTAGAGTAGGTAACAAGGAAATTAATGCAGATAATATGATAAAAAAAAAAAAAAACTTAAAGAACCCTAGAGAATCAACTAAAAAACTACTAGAAATAATGGCCAACTTTAGCAAAATTGCAGGATACAAAAAAAATTAACATAAATCATCAGCATTTCTATATGTTACCAAGAAAATCCAGCAGCAAGAGATATAAAGAGAAATTCCATTTTAAATTACTATAGATAATACAAAACATTTGGGAGTCTACCTGCCAAGAAAAAGTCAAGAACTTTATAAACACAATTACAAAACACTTTCCACACAAAGTCAGATCTAATCAATTGGAAGGATATCAAGTGCTCACCATAGGCTGAACTAATCCAATAAAAATGAAAATTCTACCTAAATTAATCTATTTATTTAGTGCCATACCAAACTCCCAAGAAATTATTTTACAAAGCTAGAAAAAATAATAAAGTTCATCTGGAAGAACAAAAGATCAAGAATTTCAAAGGAATAAATGAGAAAAAAAAATGCAACTGAAGGTAGCCTATCTGTGCCAAATCTAAAATTTTATTATAAAGCAGTACTCATGAAAACCATTTAGTACTGGCTAAGAAATAGACTAGTTGGTCAGTGGAATAGCTTATTTTCACAGGACATAATAAGTCAATGACTATAGTAATCTCATGTCTGATAAACCCAAAGACCCCAGCTTCTGGTATAAGAAGTCACTATTTGACAAAAATTGCTGGGAAAATTTGAAATCAGTATGGCAGAAAGTAGACATTGACCCATACCTAACAAACTATACCAAGATAAGGTCGAAATGAGTTCATAATTTATACCTAAAGAATGATACTATAAGCAAATTAGAAGAAAAAAGGATTGTCTATCTCTCATCTATGAAGAAGGGAGGAATTTTGGTTAAAGAAGAACTAGAGAACATTATGAAATACAAAATGGATAATTTTGTTTATATTAAGCTAAAAAGTTTTTGCACAAACAAGATTAAAAAGGAAATGCAAAACTTGAAATTTTTACAGTCAGTATTTCTGATAAAACTGGTAAAAAGCCTCATTTCTAAAATACAAAGAGAATTAACTCAAGTTTATAAGAATACAAACCATTCTCCAACTGATACATGATCAAAGGATATGAATAGACAATTATCAGATAAAAAAAATTAAAATCATTTCTAGTCATATGAAAAAATGCTCTAAATCATTAATGATCAGAGAAATGCAAATTAAGACAACTCTGAAGTACCACTACACACATCTCAGATTGACTATGATGATAGGAAAAGATAATGATGAATATTAGAGGGGGTGTAGGAAAACTGACACTAATATATCATTGGTGGAGTTCTAAAATGATCCAACCATTGTGGAGAACAATATAGAACTATGCCAAAAGGGCTATCAAACTACATATCCTTTGATCCAGCAATGTCTCTACTGGGTCTGTAAACCAAAGCGATCATAAAAAAGGGAAAAGGACCCACATGTGTAAAAATGTTTGTAGCAGCTCTTTTTGTAGTGGCAAAGAACTGAAAAGTGAGTGGATGCCCATCAATTGGAGAATGGCTGAATAAGTTATGGTATATGAATGCTATGGAATATTTTTGTTCTATAAGAAATGATCAACAGGATGATTTCATAGAGGCCTGGAGAGACTTACATGAACTGATGCTAAGTGAAATGAGCAGAAATATATGGCAACAGCAACATTATATGATGATCAATTCTAATGGATGTGACTCTTTTCAATAGTGAGGTGATTCAAACCAGTTCCAATGGTCTTGTGATGGAGAGAGCCATCTGCACCCAGAGAAGACTATAGGGACAGAATATGGATCAAAACATAGTATTTTCACTTTTTTGTTGTTATTTGCATTGTTTTCTTTCTCATTTTCTTTTCCTTTTTGATCTATTTTTTTTTGTGTGTGTGCAGCATTATAATCATGAAAATATGTATAGAAGAATTACACATGTTTAACATATATTAGATTACTTGCCATTTGGGGGAGGGAAGAGAGGGAGAAGGAAATTTGGAACACAAGGTTTTGCAATGGTGAATATTGAAAATTATCTACACATATGTTTTGAAAATAAAAAGCTTTTTTAAAAAGGAAAAAAAGAAAATGCAGAGGATTTGAAGATAAAGAGTGAAGTAAAATCAAGATCCTAAAGAAGAAAGTTTAAGTTTATACAGAAGAAACACAGAGCTAACTACAAAGGGCAGCCTATTTTTCTCTGAGAAATAGAGTTTATGTGGACAGTTACTGTCATCAAATAGTTGTTCCATGCCTCACTAAATAAAAAACAGCCTTTGGATCACCAAAAAAAATACAATTGGCCAAATGTAAAAGGAAGTAAAAAAGATAATAAAAAAATTCATTAAAAATTAGAATTGGACAAATGGAAGTGAATGATTCGTGGACATATCAAGATTCAATAAAACAAAACCAAAAATAAAAAGTCAAACATTTTATTGGAAAAACAAATAACCTGGAAAATAAGATCCAGGAGAAACAATCTAAGAACTATTAAATCACCTGAAATCCATGATCAAAAAAAAAAAGTCTAAAATCAAGAAATCATCAAGGAAAACTTCCCTGATATGATAGAAGCACATAATGATAGTTATTCAAAGAATCTACCTACCATGTCCTGAAAGAGACTCCAAAAAGAAAACTCTAAGAAATATTGTAATTAAATTCTAGAATTATCAGTTCAAGGAAAAAATACAGCAAGCAGGCAGAAACAGTTTGAATATGGAGTAACCATAATCAGGATTACCCAAACCTAGCAGCTTCTACATTAAAGAATTGGAGGATCTGGAATATGACATTCTGGAAAGTAAAAGAGCTTCAACTGCAACCAAAAAGCAAATAGGAAAATTAGGCATTATCTTTTAGGGGAAAAGATGTATATTCAATGAAATGAGGATTTTCAATCATTTCTGATGAAAAGACCAGCGATGAGCAAAAAATTTGCTTGACAAGACTCAAGAGAAGCATAAAAAGGTAAACAAGGAAGAAAAAAAAAAGCTACTTTTTTAAAGTTTAAAATTTTTATATTCTTACATAGGAAGATTAATCAAGTAATACAAGTAATAAATTACTTGTAACTCGAGGACTGTATTATTGTCAGGGCAATTAGATTCAGTATGCATAGACCGACATGTAGGTATAAATTGACTTTAATGTGATAATATAAAAAAGAAATTAGGAATAGGAAAATTATACTGGGAGAAGAGGAAAGGGGAAGTAAAATAGGTCACATTAGCTCACATTGAAGACACACAAAAGATCTGTTACAATTGATGGGAAGAATGAAGGGGAATGAGCATTATTTGAACTTTAATTTCTTTTCTTTCTTTTCTTTTTTCTTTTTCTTTTTGCTGAGGCAATCAGTGTTAAGTGACTTGCTCGGGTCACACAACTAGGAAGTGTTAAGTGTCTGAGACCAGATTTGAACTCAGAATCTCCTGACTTCAGGGCTGGTACTCTATCCACTACACCAATTAGCTGCCCTTTGAACTTTAATTTCATTGGATTTGCTTCAAAGTGGGAATAATATACATACTTAATTTGGTATAGAAATTAGTCTCACCTTTTAGAAAGTAGGAAGGTAAAGGGTAAAGGTAAGTGGGAGTCTAGTAGAAGAGAGCTGAAGTAGAAGGGGAAAGGAATAAGAAAGAGAAGGATGGATAAAGTGAGGACAGATTGAGAGAGGTGGTGGTCAGAAGTAAAATATTGCTGAGAAGAGAAATGATGAAAGCAGAGAAAAGAGTACAGTTTAGGGGAAATAGAATGGCTGGAAATAGAGAGTCAGTAATCTTAACTGTGAATGTGAATGGGATAAAGTCTCCTATAAAATAGAAGTGGATGGCAGACAGAATTAAAAAACAGAATGCTACAATATGTTGTTGACAAGAAACACATTTGAAATAGAGAGATACATATAGAATAAAGACTGGAGCAGAATATATTACACTATTTAGATTTTAGATAAAGTAAAAAAACAAATGGGTAGCAATTCTGATCTCAGGTAAAGCAAAAGTAAAAAAAATAGATCTAATTAGAAGAGAAAATGAAGAAAACTACATCTTGTAAAGGGTACCATAATGAAGCAATATCAAATACTAGACTTATATGTATAGTATGGTATCCAAATTGTTTTTTAAGTGAGCTGCAAGAAGAAATAGGCATCAAAACCATACCAGTGGTAATCTCAACCTTCCTCTATCAGAACTAGATAAATACAACTACAAAATAAACAAGAAAGAAAATTAAGGAGGTGAATAGAATTTTAGAAAAGTTAATTATGATAGACTTTTGAAAAAATGGGAGTAAGAAGGAATATACCCTTTTCTCTGTAATGCACTGCACCTACAAAAAATTGGCCATGCATTAGGACATTGAATGCTACACAATCAAATGCAGAAAGGCAGAAATAGTAAATGCAACCTTTTCCGAACGTGATGCAACAAAAATTATGCATAAAAAATAGACCAAAAATTAATTGGATACTAAATAATCTAATTCTAAAGAATGAGTGGGTCAAACAACAAGTCATAGAAACGATCAGTAATTTCATCCAAGAGAAACAACATATCAAACTTATGGGATATAGCCAAAGCAGTTCTTAGAGGGAAATTTATATCTCTAGATGCTTATATGAATAAAATAAAGAAAAAGAAATCAATGAATTGGGCCTGCAACTAAAAAGCTAGAGGATAAAACAAATTAAACACCCAATTGAATATCAAATTTGAAATTCTGAAAATAAAAGGAGAGATTAATAAAATTGAATGTAAGGAAACTATTGAAGCAAATAAATGAAACTAAGAGTTGGTTTTGGGGAAAAAAACACAACCAAAAACAAAACAAAACAAAAAAAGTAGTTCTTTTTGTGGTGTAAAGAATTAGAAAATGAGTAGATGCCCAATAAGTTATGGTATATAAAAGTAATGAATTTTTTTTTCCTGTTGTTGTTATTATTGTTATTTTTCCTTCATTCTTGAAGAGGACTATGGCAACAGGAAGGTAATACCAATGCATGCAAGTGAATTATATTTGAGTAAGGGAGGGCTGTGCAAGATCACCTGCTGGCAAGAAATATATCAAGGAGACTGGGGATAGCCCTGAATGAAATGGAAGAGCTTGGACTTTTCAAGCTAAGGACTTCAACAGGTCTCAGTTTGACTGAGGCCACATCCATTCAGTGATTAAGGCTAAATAAAAATTGAAGGAAAGAATCTTCTCTTTGACCTAGTCCAAAAAAAAAAAAAAAAAAAAAAAAACCCCACTAAATAAATAAATGAATGAATGAATGAATCTGGGAGGGAAAGACGCTCAGAGTTTCTGGCCAAAGCAGAAATGATTGCTACTTACATTCAATCTGAATCGATCAGGATCTAAACAATGACCAAATGGGGCTTGGCCTGGGACCTGTTGGTGGTAATTGACAATCAGATTGGTTTTGGTTTAAAGCATGTTCCTTAAGAAAGAAATTCAGTCAGTAAACCCCAAGATATCTTGGGAAGATTCAGAAGTGCAAAAGACCAAAAACAAAAAATGTTTCTGAGAGTATCTGTAGGTAAGGGTATGATACTTTTTGTGGATAGAGAGACAAGAGGAAAGGAGGGAAGAAAGGAAAGAAGAATGGAAAGGAAGGGAGAAAGGAAGGAAGCAAAGAAGGAAAGAAGGAAGGAAAGATGAGAAGGAAGGAAGGAAGAAAAGATGAGAAGGAAGGGAGAAAGGAAGGAAGGAAGAAAGGAAGGAAGGGAGGGAGGAAGAGAGGAAGAAGGGGAGGGAGGGAGGGAGGGGAAAGAGAGAGAAGAAAGGAAGGGAGGGAGGGAGAGAAAGGGAGCAAGGAAAGGGAGTAAGAAGAGAGAGAGGAAGGGAGAAAGAGAAGGATAGAGGGAGAAAGGGAAAGAAGGAGGAGTCTTACAAATTCCCAATTCCATTTTGTGGGCCAGCTTTATTCACAGAGGTTATTGTTTGTCCTTCACTCTTGAGAACTTTGACTTCCAGGAGATAATGCTTCCCTGCACAGACATGCAAGTGAATTGGATTTCAGTGAGAAAGGGCTATGCAAGGTCATCTGCCTCACTTTTTCTTCAAGGGCCATTCAGGGCTATCTCCAGTCAACTTGATTTATGTATTGTTCTATAAAAAATGATGACCAAGCTGATTTTAGAAAAGCCTGGAAAGATATACATGAACTAATGCTGAGAGAACTAATGCAGGAATACTTTATAAATAGTAACAGCAAGATTGTGCAATGATCAACTATAAAAGATTTGGTTTTTCTCAGCAGTTCAGTGATACTTAATAAATATTTATTGACTGATGGATTAAGATGAGGGGACACCAAAGACAAAATCCTTTTTTAAAAGCAATTTTTCTTAGGGATAGTTTTGATTATGAACACTACACTTCAAGAAGAAGCAGCTCTCGCTCCTTGAGGAGTTAATGAGAAAGTTCTTTATTATTCCATAAGAGAAAGTGTTTCACAATGAAAAACCTGCATGTCCAACATACCTGATGTTTTATTAGATTAGGAAAAAATCTGGAATTTTGCATATGAAATCTTAATAATTCGACAAAAATATCTCTGAAATGTGCAGAACATAAATTACAGATTCTAATGAACGAAAACTAACATGAGATTCATTAGCATTAGACAATGTTCTTTTCACCTTCTAAGCTGAAATCTATATATTCCATTTTTACAGACTGAAAAATTAAGTGAAAAATATTGACCTCTAGCCAAACTTGTTTTGCCTTTCATTCAGGTGAAAAATTTTCACACACAGCTACTTCACAATGTTTCCTAAAGCTATATGGATATGAAAGAAATAGTAAAATGCATTTATTATCTTCAACTTATGCTATCTATATACTCCTCCCAAGGTATCTATAGATACTGTGTCTTCTCTCTCATCTTTAGTCAACTCTGTCACCTACTAGCTTCTCTCATTAAGGTATAATATAAACAGCACAAAATTTTGAAGTCAAAATACCTTTGCTTATGTAATAACACTTGGAGATATTCTAGAATTCCCATCTACAGTAATTCTTGCATTGAATCATTGAGCTTCTTGAGTACTTTCAGAGATTGAGAGTGAATTACTAATAAGACTGACCATCTCAGTTTTGAATAGATCCAATTGCTGGAAGATTCTTCCTTACATTGAAATATAATCTATCTCCAAGAAATTCCTTTCTACTCCCTCCAAATATCCTTGATTCTAGTTCTTTCCCTTAGAACTACATAGAATGAGTCTAAGCATCTCCCCCCCCCCCCACTTAGAAGCCTTTCCAATATTGTAAGTCATGCTCCAGCCACCCCAACAACATCCGTTTTCTGGACTAAGCTTTCCTATTTATTCCAATCATATGGCATAATTTCCAGATCCCTAACCATTTTGTTTGCCCACTACTACATAGATACACTTCATTTTTGTGACTGTCCTTGTTAAAATGAGGGACACAACTGCCATCTACAATTGACTCAAGCCTTTTGTTTTTCCATGGTAATTAGTTTTTCTGCATCTGTGTTTACTTTAGAACCTGTGGTTAAGGTAATTAGCTGGCAGCTGGATAAGTCTGGGATAATAATGTTCCTGGCACATCAGGTATATCCTTTATAGAAATTATCCATAGTTTGTTTCTCTTACAATCAGTGCACAGTGATAGCAAATCATCTTTACGAAGGTAATCCTGAATGTTATCAAGATTCATTTGAATCTGGAAATAATTTAGCTTTTTAAATGTGGCTGAATATATTGTGGCTGCATAGTGACATGAGGCCCAGGGAATCCCATTGGATGTAGTTCAGTTCTGTGAGCCTCAAGACCTGATTTACTAGTGCCCCTCACTGGTTTCCTTTTCTTTCTTCTATCATCTGTTTTTCTTTTTTTGTTTTGAACTGAGCTCCTATCCATCTGACTTAGGCTATCAAAGAAAATCGATTCCTGATCCTTAAAAATAGCATATGATCTTTTTTTTTTTTTAGTCTTTATTCATTGTTTTTATTTTTACTTTCTTAAAAGTAGCATAATACAGTGGATAGATTGTTTTCAATTCTCGACTCTGAAACTCTACCAGCTGTGTGACTATGGGTAAATTGTTTAACCTTTCTGAATCTCAGGCAACTCTAAGATACACTTATTAATTTATAGACTGATGGCTATTTTCAATACTGATGTATTATGTATTACAACATATGCTAGGAAAATATAAAAAACAGGAATATATTAACAAAATAAGCTTACATTGATGTACTGAATCCTGATCTTAAATTCTATCTATAGGGACCTAGATTTAAGTTTATTCTAGTTCTGTCTCCTTTCCTGAGTGCCCCTTTCCTCAGAGGCCTCATTGTTATAATTCCTGTTCTCACTAATTAGTTTGATGAGGCTACTAATATCTGTAACTTCAAGAAAAATTTTCCTCTAATTCTCATGTCTGGATTTGGAAGTATAGATTTTGAGGTGCAAACCTGTTATTTCTCTCAGTTATTTCTAACTTCATGAGCTTGATGTTTGTTTGGCTTTGTGTGCTAATAAATGCTAAACAACCATGCCTAAAAAATATGTGCTTAATTTATATTATTAACATTTTCTTTATCACTTTTTTTTCCTGAGGCAATTAGGGTTAACTGACTTGCCCAGGGTCACACAGCTAGAAAGTGTTATGTGTCTGAGGCCAGATTTGAACTCAGGTTTTCCGGACTTCAGGGCTGATGCTCTATCCATTATGCCATCTAGCTGTCCCCTCTTTATCACTTTCTCAAGAGGAGAAATCAATAAAACAATAAGACCTGCTCTACAGTATTTGTAGACTTCCAAGGTATAAATGCTAACTTGAAAATGTAGCAACTGGTTCCATTAATTGGTCAAAACTGGCAGAAGCTCAAAAAAAAAAAAAAAAAAAAAAACTGGCAGAAGCTCAGGTCAGACATTTTTCCCAGCAGGAACATAAAATGAAAATCAAGAAGTAGGCTGGAGAAGAAATGAATAAACTGAGAGGGAAAGAAAGAGAGAGAGAGAGAAGGAAAGAAAGAAGGAAAAAAGAAAGAAAAAAAGGAAGAAAGATAGAAAGAAAGAAAAGAGATAGAAAGAAAGAAATGGAGAGGGGGGAGGGATAAAAACAAGGAAGAAAGGAAGCAGGAAAAAAGAAAGAAGGAAGAAGGAAGGAAAGAGAAAAAGAAAGGAAAGAAGAAAAAGAAGAAAGAGGAAGAGAAAGAAAGGAAGAAAGGAAGAAAGAATGAAAGAAAAAGAGAAAGAAAAGAAAGAAGAGGGATAGAGATAGAGAGAGAGAAAAGAAGGAAGGAAGGAAGGAAAAGAGAGAGAGAGAAAGGGAGAAAGAAAGAAAGAAACCAGAAGAAATCTATTTATAGTTACAGGGGAACCTGAGGCACAAACATAAAAAACAATGACTTGAAACATCCACAAATAAAGCCTCAAAGAAAAATAAAGGTTACACACAAGACCAAAAAGAAGTCCTAGGAGAGTTAAGCAAAGAGATAAAAGAGGAAAAAAAAAATTCAAAAAAATCAAATTATCTTAGATAAGAATAAATAAGGAAAACAAATGAGAATTATTTACAAAAATTATGAAAATAGAATTAATAACATGGTAAAAGGTAAAAAAAATACTGGGGGAAAATCTTCATAAAAGTCAGACTTGAGCAAATGGAAAAAGAGGTATAAAATCTTATTGAAGGAAATCATTCCTTAAATATTAGAACTGGCCAAGTGAAGTTAATGACTTTATGAGACACTGAGAAACAAAAACCATAAAAAATAAAAGATTTTTTAAAATAAAAAAAAAATGTGAGTTATTAAAAAAAAAAAAACTTAGTTGGAAAATGTCAGAGAAATAATTTAAAAATCATTGAATTGCCTGAAAGCCATGAAGAAAAACAAAACCAAACATTGTTTTTTAAATGACATTGAAAGAACAGGAGAATTTTACACAAATGTCTAGGATTATATATGCACATTATCTCAATTTTCTGTTTTCCTTTTTTTTTTTTTTTTTTCCTTTTCTATCAGTCCAGGAATTGTTTACAATCATTTTGGGAATTTGTTTAGAAACTTCTCAAGAGGCCACTAGAACAACCCCAATGGGATCCCTGGTGGAGATTGCAAGAGTCAAGATCAAAATATAAGTAATGGAAAATCCTGTTCTCTACTTTCCCCCTCTGACTAGCCCCATTTTCTACCTTTTCATCAACTTAAACACTTTGTTGTGTCACAGGATATGTTTCTGGTGGTGGCCACACCCCAATTAAGCCCACCCTACAAGTTTTCATAGAGGAAAGATTGCTATTTATAATTCTACCAAGCAATAAATGCCTCTCCCAGATCTTCCATTACTTATATTTTGATCTTGATTCCTGCAATACAATTCTTTCAGTGCCATTCAAAAAAAGTTTTATTTTGTTTTGGTTTTTTTATCCATAGAGGAAAAGCTGTACCATCTCTAAGACAAAAAGGATGGGGAATGATTGAGGGAGATTCAGTACTACTATACAAAACACAAAAGAGCTAATGAAGGTCCTTAATCACTTGGCTAAAGAAAGTTCTCTGGGAAGGAAACAAGAGGGCTTGTGACAACAAAAACCAAAAGCTAATGATAAGGTTTCTGCAATATAAGTCTTTACAGAAGCATAGTGATTTTCTAAATGAGTTCAGCATGGACTAGATGAGAGTGATAAAATCTTACAAGATAAGATTCTCAAAAGAGTAGAAATTACACAATTAGGTAATTGTAGTAAATTCAGGTAATAACAGATGGATACTGCTGCTGCAGTTGCACTACCTTCCAGGAAGCAGATGTAAACTTGTATTTTGCCCTAGCTAGAATGATGTGAGAATAATCAGTATTGGCCACAGGCAAAGCCTGAGCATGTTTCATGTCAATAAATGTGAAGAACTACATAGCTAGAGTTATTCAAATTTGATGTCATCAAGGAATATGTTGATAAATAAAAATTTTTTGTTAACCTAAATACTAAATAAAATGTATTTGCAATATATAGTAAAAGCTAGTTGGTACACTAGAAAACTAGCCTCTGAATCAGGAAAACCAGAATTCAAGACACTTACCTCTGATACCTATTGACTAAGTGATTCTGACCAACACATTTATTCTTTTTTTTTTTTTTCAACACATTTATTCTTTTGATACTTTAGAGAAGTCTGGAAGGCTACAAGTTGTACAGCAGGAACTGATCTGCAATGATGCAGGAGTTGCCTCATTTAAAGCTCCTTACACTGGTGAAATCATTGGATCAGTAAAAATAATAATAATAATAATTTTTAAAATTCCCCTCAAAAATCCATATATGTTTGTGGCATATTAATAACACACTATGTTATATCACATAATATGATATAATAACATGACAAGACAACATGTATGTTTAATATATAATGAAAGGCAATGTATAGTATGTAGTGAAATATAGTATAATGTATGATATAATATAGTATAGGATAATAGAGATGGCATGAAGAAATTCAGTGGAGAAGAATAAAATGGAATAGAAGTAGAGTAGGGTGGATTAGAGAAAAGTGGAATAGAATAGAACAAAGTGGAACACAGTATACTACAGTAGAATGGAGTGGACTGAAATAGAGTGCAGTATTATAAAATAGAATGTATTGGGAAAGGAGTGGAGTGAAGTAGAGTAGAGTGAAGTATAATGGAGTGGATGAAAAGAGAGGAGCAGAGTAGAATTCAGTACAACAGAGAAAAGTAGTAGAGTAGATTAAGGTGAAATAGATTAGAAAGAATAGAATGAAGTGGAGTAGAGCAGAGTAAAATAGAGCACCGTAAAGAAGAATGGAGTATATTAGAATACAGTAAAGTAAAGAGAAATGAAGTGGAGTAGAAAGGAATGTAATAAACTGTAGTAAAGGAGAGAAAAGTGGAGTAGAATATATTAAAATAGAGTAGAAAGGAGTGGAGTAGAATACAGAAGCATAAAGAGTCATGGAATGGAGTAGAAAGGAGTGGAGAAGAGTCCAGTAGAGTAGAGAAGAATGCAACAGAGTAGAGTGTAGTGTCATAGAGATGAATGAAATAGAGTGGAGCATATATGATTTGGTGAATTGAACCCTGCATTGGTGGGGAAGAGACTGGCAAATTAATAAGCATTTATTAAATATTTCCTATGTGCTAGAGATTATGTTAAGTGCTAAGGATTCAGATAAAAGCAAAAATATTCTTTGCACTCTAGGAGCTTGCATTCTAATGGTCAACAGAGTATTTCATAAATAGATATGTGGAAGATGTGTATAAAATAGAAGAGGAAAGCCAACTAGTGTGGGAACTCGGAAAAGCCTCCTAAAGAAGATAATGTTTGATCTGAGTCTTGAAGGAAGAAGATAGAGAGTTTTTAGAGGCAGAGATGGGACAGTCTTCATTCCAAGTGTGAAGAATGGATAGTATTAGCATGGCTGGATCATAGTATATAGAGAGGTATAAAGCATAAAAAGATGGAGAAATGTTAAGGATACAGGTCATAAAGAATTTTAAATGCCACATAGAAAAGCTTATATTTGAGCCTACAGTCAATAAACACTGGAATTGAGAAGGGTTTGACATGGTTAAGCCTGAATTTAACAGAATTACTATGGAGGATGGATTAGAATGAGTAAAAGTTAAGGGTGGCTTGAATTAGTATGGTGTCTGTGATAATGCAAAGAAGGGTTTAAGTTAACAAAGATGTGGTGAACAGAGAAACAAGGTTTAGCACCTGATTAGATATGTGGAGTAAGAGTAAGGAATTGAGGATGACCAATTAAATGCTGTGAGCTTGGATGACTGGACGAATGGTGGTATTCTTGACAGTAAGAAAGAAATTGAGAAAAGGTCTAAGTTTGGGGGAAATGGTAATCTTACATTTTGGACATGTTAAGTTTTAGGTGTATTAAAGCAGTGAGGAATCAACTGAAATTAGATAGAGATCAAATTTGTAGCAGGATCCTGTGAGTTTGATGTGTGTTGGAGTTTGTTGTTTTCTCGTTTTTTGTTTTTTGGGTTGTTTTTGTTTGTTTGTTTGTTTGTTTGCCTTCTTCCAACTCTTTTCAGAAGTATATAAATGGGAGAGATGTAAGTGGTGAGAGTAATCTAATATTGGGTTTGGTAAGAGATGTGCAATGATAAGAAGAGAGAACAAAGCATTAGAGAATAGAAAATAATATATAGAGTTCATGATTCACCATGATTGAGATCAAAAAACTTTAGACAAAACAAAGGAGATGTCCTGGAAAAGTACACAGAGGGAAGGATTGACCATAATCCCAGAGGACCATTGATGAACCATGATATTCACCCCCTGTGGAGAATGAAACATGCATTGTATGACATGGACAGTATGGAAGTTTATTTTACTTGACTATACATATTTGCTACAGATTTTCCTTTTTCCTTTCCTTTTCTTTTTTCTTTTTTTTTTTTTTAGTGGAAGAAGAGGGAAGATGGGAGAAGAGATTGGAATGAGAGAAAATAAATGCTTATTAACTGAAAAAAGTTACTTTTTTTAAAAAAGTACTGATGGGAGGGATGGAGGTTTTGGAGATCATGGTGAGAATGACAAATGATTTTAGGAGTAGTTAAGCACTGAAAGAAAAAGAGTAAAATCAGATAAAGGAATTTGTAACTTCTTGAATTCAAAAGTGAAACGTGTGGGGGCAGCAAGAATAAAGATTTGGTTCCCCTTGTGAGTAGCTTTAATGACATGATGGTTGAGTAGGTTAATAAGCTGGGAAATTAGTATATTAATGAAAACATCTTAATGTTTCTTGAAGTTCCTTAGTATAAAGTCAGAAATTGAGATGGCTAGGGAAACTGTGAACTAAGCAATGAACTCATTTAGAAAGGAAGTACAACACTTGGGGATCAGTAGATAATGACCAGCAGAACCTTCCACACTGGGATTTAAATCATAGAACCAAAACTTTCCCTGATGAAAAAAAAATTAAATCAATTCAATAAAAAAAAAATTCACACACATAAGGAACGCAAAATAATGCTTTGTTACTTTCTTTTCATTGGTCAACATGTATATATGCCAAATCCATGAATTTTGATGTTGAATGAAAACTAAATGAATTGATTTTATTATTCTTTAAAGTGATTTTCTGGATTAATAGATTTTTTAAAAAATAGTGACACTATTGGCTGTTCCATTTTGAAATGTTTGTTCTGTTAGGTGAATCTAATTACCAGTTGAAAACCCTATTTGTATAGTTAGCACACTGCAATGTTCAAATCTGATCAGTCTTTATTCTTCCACACAGAAATATGAAGGTAAGTGATTAATGATTTCTCCCTAGAAAGTTCAGAATTAAATAAAGTCAGAATATATGATGATGAAAAGGGTAATTGCCTACTAACTGATCCCATTCACCTGTCTTTGATAAAGGTGAATAGTTTGCCAGTAGGGCTTAAAAATGACCCAGAAAAATGACTAGAATCTGATACTGAAAATCTTAAAAATGAATGGAGAAAAAATTAGTCATCTAAACTAACTAAATGAGAATTAAAGAAGATCTGCTGACAAAAAAGAGATTTACTTCTGATATTTCTTCTAAGAATATTTCTCCCCCTAGTCTCATGGCTCCTAGTTAACCAAACTCAAGAACATGCAGCATATTATAGCATAGATCCAGCAAAAGGTAATCATAGAGTTATAGGACCAGAGTTTTAAACATGACTTTACCATGATCTTGGACTTATCATTTAACTTCACTTTCAGCTCTAAATCTATAACTATGATCTTTGTTGCTTCCTTACTTTTCCCCCTACATCCAACCATTAGCTAATTGGCAATTCTTTTTTTTCCTCATCTATCCCTCTCTTATTATTTCCATCATTACCATCTTAATAAAAATCTTCATTACCTTTTTTTCTGGACTATCACAAAGATCTCCTAATTGGTTAGCCTCTCTCCAATCCATCCTAAATACTGATACTACAGAAATCTTCCTGAAATACTGGTTTAATCACATTATTTCCTTGTATGGAAATATTCATTGCCTCCCCCAAAGCCTACAAAATAAATTTCAAATTCATTAACTCATCATTTAAGGACCTTCATTATCTGACTTTCCAGTTTTATCTTCTTACTGTATTATTGCAATCAAATTATTGTCCTTGTTTTCTTTCAGACATACTTTCATTATTTTTCACAATCTATGAATAGCCTAACCCTGAAACTAGCCATTTTCTCTTTTTTTTTTCCATTGCCAATAAAATGTAGCCAAAAATACAGAAATTAGAATGACCATAATCATGGATTATATTACTCTTAAGGAAAAGATCACCCCTAAACAATCCTCATCATCCTCTTAAATTGCACCTGTCTCACCTCCTTCATTAAACCTTCCCTAGCCTAATTTTTCAGTCTTCTCAGTTCTCATGACCTACTCCTCCAGTCTATCATGTACACAATTACATGTTTCTACCTTGCTCTTGCCATGAGATAAAAGTGCTTGATTTTTATGATCAAAAATGTATTAAAAATCAGATGATGACCTCTTATTATTCCATCTCTGCCTATAGAAAAATATCTATAATTAAATCTAGTCTTTATCTTCACAATGACCTTTGATCCCTCAACTCCTTTGTATTCTCTTTCATAGTATAACTCTCACTCTAATTTCACTTTTTTCCCTTTATGAATCTTTATCTTATAAATAACTATTTCAAATCTGCAGTGCGCTTTACTCTCAAATCCTATTTCTTGTTCTATCAATGTTTGTGCCTTCTCAAACCATAAACTGTATTACTAATTCCTTCTGCTTCTATTCTTATATTCCTGATTGGGGTTTAAAAAAAACCACAAAACCAAATTGACGTGCCAACCATAAATTTATGTTATCTAATTTCATTTGGGAATACATGGTATCAAAGTTGTGAGAATGGACATAGATCTCCACATCTCTGGCTCACTACCAACATTTTAGTTGGTTTGTCCATGCTGTGATAGACTCAATAACTATCAGAGTTTCTCTCTTTCCTCTGAAACATGGCTTAGATTAGATTTTCTCTAAAAGGCCACAAAATCGAGACTTGACTAGCCTAGAAATGAGGCAAGGGTCACTTTCAGGTGCCTTCCTTAATAAAGATTTCATGTAGTTTCTGACAATATTAACAAGATTCTCTAGTTACTTAAAAAAAATCAAGGTCATTCTGTTGGAGTAGACAACTTTCAGACTTAGTGTATGTCTCAACACCTTAGTTACCAACCCTGCCTACTGATCAAAAATGCTTCCATATGGAAATGACGAAGGAGGCTAATGGTATTATATCTTTATTGAATATCATTTTTAAGACTAAGTCAATCTTTTTGTTAATTGCTCCATAACCTATAGGTACCTCATTTTCTTCAAACACCAAACCTAAGGTAATGAAGTTTATGTGTCAGGTTCATCCCTAGCACATACTTAAAAAGATTGGTTGTCTTCTCTAACCAATTCCACCCCACTTAACAAAATCTCTTCAAAAGTTTCTTCTTGCTCATTCTGTTTTCTTCTCTCACCAAGTAGGCCCCTGGAGAGATCAAGTTGTTATTTAAAGCAGTTTCTACAAAACATTCATCCTGCCAAGTTCACTTATTTTCTAATTTATTTTATTTTATTTCTTCCACTAATGTAGCAAATATTCAGCCACATGAAGAAAATTCCCACACTGACTAGGTCCAAATATTATATATGAGCTTTAGCCATTATATAAACCTTCATCTTAGATAGTATTGAGTTGGGTTGCTCAAGCCATTCCTGATTATCCTGCTTTTGGACTCAATTTCAAAAGTCACTCCTCAGGCCCTTAATCCTGGGCCCAACCATGAAAGCTTCAGAACCTCACCATTCTAATATTCCAAAGCTTCCAAAGTCATAACTATCTCCAAAATTATCTAAAAACAGGAAGAATTGACACAATAGAGACAAAAATCAAAGTAGGTTCTGGCACTCATGAGTCATATGGAGGCAGAGTTAAAAGCCTGAGGTCTTTCTCTCTTTCTTGGGTTTTACAACATTCCCTTCCCCTAAAGTCAATTGAAGTCAGGTAGGACACAGCCAATTGAGAGATTTACTTAGGCTGTTTAGTTCCTTTTGAATGCACCAAAGTTTTGACTCCAGAGATAATTAAAAGTCTCCTTTTCAATTTATGATAAATAGACTAGAATAAATTACAGAAATGTCTTTGTATACTTCAAATTGGGGAGAAATGCACTTCCATTCCATGTCATCTTTCCTTTACAGAAGTAGGTCCTCTAAGAATTCCACTTCAAAAATCCTGTGAGGTAAAGACTATTATTATCCCCATTTTACAGATGAGGAAACTGAGGACAAAGTTAAGTGATTTAAAAGGTTTGAGAGAGACAAAGAGAAAGGAAGAGAAAGAGGGAACACACAGGGAGAGAGGGAAAGAGAATCATTTTGAGAAACAGAGACAGAGAGAGAGACAGAGACCAAGAGAGACACAGACAAAGACAGACAGACAGACAGACAGACAGACAGACAGACAGACAGACACAGACACACACACACAGAAAGGGGGGGGAGAAAGATGGAGAAATAGGAATAAAGGGAGAAAGATGGAGAAATAGAAATACAGGGAGAGGGGGGGGGAGACTCCTTTTAATAGTCAAGCAAAATAAATTCCCTCTTTAGAAATGTCTGAATTTTGTTTTATTTTGTTTTATTCTGTACCTTGAGTCCACCACCTATCCATGAGGAAATACATAACATGTTTTCTCTTGAATACTTTGGAATTCTGGTTAGTTCTAGCACTGATCCCAATTCTGAAGTCTTTTAAGGTTGCTTTTCTTTACAACATTGTTGTCATTTGAGTAAATGACATTGTGTGTCATTCTGGTCACTTCACTCTCCATCAGTTCATACAAATTTTCCTAGACTTCTCTGAAACTGTCCCTTTCATCATTTCTTATTGAAAAATAATATTTCATTGCAGTTATTTATAGTATAATTTTTTAGCCATTCTCTAATTAATGAGAATCCCTTAGTTACACATTCTTTGTTATCTAAAAAAAAACCTTCTATAAATGTTTCTTTGCATATGGACATATATATGCCCATTTTCTGCCTTAGCTGATTTCTTTGAGGTATCAAAGGTACTATTGAGCATACTAATTGAGCATAGTTCCATATTACTTTCAAGAAGATCTGGCTCAATTCACACATCCACCATTGGTATATTAGTGTTTCTATTTTTCTGAAGCCCCTCAAACAATTGTCATTTTCTTTTTTAATCATTATTGCCAATCTTGTATGGAAGAACTTTGGAGTTTATCTTGCATTTTTCTAATTATTCATGATTTGCAGAATTTCTTCACATGGTTGTTGATAGCTTGGATTTATTCCTCTAAAAACTTCCTGTTTCTATTGTTTCATCATTTATTTATTAGGTAGTGGTTCTTGTTCTTATGAATTTTGATCAGTTCCATATATAATAATTTATAATTATAATTTGGATCAATTCCATATATGTATATGCATATACATGTGTGTATTTAAGCTTTAACAGTTTAAAATTGCAATAACACTTTTGGAATTATGTGTGTGTGTGTGTGTGTGTGTGTGTGTGTCTGTCTGTGTTTGAGTCTATTTTGGAGACAATCAGGATTAAATAATCTGCCTATGGTAATACAGACACTGAGTGTCGAATTTAGGTCCAGAACTGGTACTCTATTCATTGGACCACCTGCTGACCCCAATCACCCATATTTTTAATCATGTTTATTATATCATTTTTCATATGCAAGTCAGGACGGGTAACAAAGCTGAATTCTGCTTCTGTCTATCAAGGCTTCCAATGTACATTGGAAGTATGCGTCACCAGCAAAGTATTAATTATAACAAAATGTCACTACAAAAAATATTTTAAAGTTCTTTTTAAAGATGTGGAGTTTATCACAATGAGGATGGATCAGCTAATTCATGAATAACATTACTTTGCTTTGGTAATTGAAGCTAGTTCCTTTTCTTGAAACTTGTTAACTAAAGCTGTGTCTATAAATCATGATCAAACTACAGCAGAACTGATTTGATCTTCATCAGAGCTTACCCCATACTGGTGTTCATGGTGAGACATCTGGAATATGTTGTAAGTGCTGAAGAGTATTGTGAGACACAGAAATATAGAGGCATTGGATGACATTGTGAAACACTGGATTGCTTTGTCAGATAATTAATTTTATTGTGAGATGGTGGGGTGTATTATAAGTTAGAGAAATGCACTGTGAATTACTTTTGTCTTTCATTAGTCCTTATAATCAATTAAGACACTTGCTTGAATTGTAAGATTGTTTTATATTGTCAAAACTAATTGTTCATTGTATTTTCCCCAAATTTTAAAAGAAATTAATAGATAACCATTTGTTATGGAGATGGCTTTAGGGGACTTACATGAAGACATGAGTTTAGAACTTTTGAATTCTCAAAAACCCAATGATTCTTTGAAGTACAATTTCTATAGACTTGGATCTTACAATTACCAAGGTTTGAGCACTCCCCATAAAGCCAGGACAAATGAGATATGTGACACTTGCTATATGAGATTCTTTAGAAGTATTATAATAACATGGTGGGAATGCTGCTCCAGTGATAAAAAGAGAAACAGAAAAAAGTAAATGAGTCAATCTGAATTGAGTATAACTGGGGTTAAAGAAGTAGAATTCTCTATTTTAATTTTTTCCTGGGTTCTCCAAGGTCTTCTGAAATTCAGCTTTATAAATGGTTTGCCAAGTAGAGTGTGATAAAATTCATATTTATTAAACAATGAAATATTATTGAAAGGCAGAAGTAAACAAAAGAGAGCTAATTTGAGAGTTTAGAGGACTAGGTTCAAATCCCATCTCTGCCCCTTACTTTTCTTGTGACTTTGGGTCATTCATTTAAACTTTCTAATTTTTTTTTTTAGTTTTTAAAATGAAGAGGTTGGCCTTGATAATGTCTATTGTCCCTTTTGGTTTCAATTTCCAATTTTAAGTGAATAGGACTATGTAGGTCTTAGAGAAATGCAAAATTTCAATGAGACCCAGTCCTTCCTCTTCTGGCACTTATAACCCAACTTTGTAGGGGGTTGAAGCCAATTCCTTTTGAAATTAGTGTTGAACTTTATTCAATTAATTAACAAGTATTTATGAAGCACCTACTATTATGAAACACCTATTATGAAGCACCAAGAACTACCTAAGTGCCAGGGCACAAAGAAAAATTAAACCATTATCTATTCTCAAGAGAATAATGGGATATGGAAAAGATGGGGAAGAAAAACTTCTGAAGGTGACCCTTGATCTGAGTCTTAAAAGAAGTCATGAAAATGAAGAAACAGAAGAGAGGAAGAATATTCCAGTATTAAGGAAAATTTAGTGTAATAGTAAAGAAATGGAAGATAGAGAATCATATATTAAGAACATCATGGGAGCATCATGTATAAGAAATTACATATAAACCCACAAAGCTTTATTTTTAAAGTGCATGGAGTAGAGTGAGACTAGAAAAGTATAAAAGTCCAAGTTTAAAAGAACTTTAAAGATCAAGCAGAGAACTTTATATTTGAGTAAAAGGAAAACACTGGAATTTATGGACTAGAAGTGATATAGAAAGCCTATGGAAAATCACTTTCTCAACAAAGCAGAAGACGGACTGGAGTGGAGAAAGACTTCAAGAATAAGCAACAATTATGTCTGTTTCAATGGTTTAGTCAAGAGATGGCAAAGGCCTAAACTAAATTAAACTAAAACTAAACTAAACTAGTGGTTGCTATGTCAGAGTAAAGAGAAGGGGAGGGAGGGAAAGAGGAAAGAACAGATGTAGACAGACAGATATTTGTGTACATATGTTGGAAAAATATTATATGGATATATATAATATACACACACAAACATACCCACTTATGAGGGTGTATTTGTGAAAGTAAAAACAGCATTTGACAATAGATTGGATATGTAGAGTGAACGAGACTAAGGAGATGAAGATTACACTACGATTAAGAGCTAGGTAACGATGACAGTATCATTGTCAGTAACAGAAAAGTTCAGAAGCTCTCTCCCTCTAAATATTGACCAGATATATGAATGTTATAGAATATTATTGTTCTATAAAAAAACGACCAGCAGGATGATTTCAGAGAGGCCTGGAGAGACTTGCATGAGCTGATGCTGAGTGAAATGAGCAGAACCAGAAGATCATTATACACGGCAACAACAATACTATATGATGATCAATTCTGATGGACACGGTTCTCTTCAACAATGAGATGTTTCAAACCAGTTTCAATTTTTCAATGAAGAAAGCCATATACACCCAGAGAGAGGGATATGAAATGTGGACCGCAACATAACATTTTCATGCTCTCTATTGATGTTTGCTTACATTATGTTTCCCTTCTCAGATTTTTTTCTTGTAGATCTGCCTTTTCTTGCACAGCAAGATGACTGTAAAAATATGTATATACATATTCAATTTGTCAAGTATTTTAACATAATTAATATGTAGTAGGTGTCCTGCCATCTAAGGGAGGGATAGGGACTAGGAGGGAAATTTTTGTAATGGAAAGCTTTGCAAGGGTCAGTGTTGAAAAATTACCCGTACATATGTTTTGCAAATAAAAAGCTTTAATAAAGAAAAATTTTAAAAAGCCAAAATTTAAAACAAAAAAAAAATATTGACCAGATTCAACTGGGATTGATTTAACCTAAATCAGAATTTACCCTTGAATCAGCCTCACCACCCTCATCAAGGGTTTGGGATCTGGTTCAGAACTAATATCTTTATCACTCTAAGGAATCAAGAATACTATATGAAAATTCACAGGTAGCATTTAAATTAGAGATAATCTCTCTCTCCCCTTGCCTGTCTCCCAAAATCCTGTCCTAGGTCTTGTTGAACATCTTGTCAGGTGAAAAAAGAAATGATCTCCCTTCCCGTATTCCTTTTGTCTCCGAATACTAAATAAAATATCTGCCTACAGGATTTTTAGGGGGGGTTGTCAAAACAAGGATAATGCAATTTGGGACTAATTTCAGGATTTTTCACATCCTCTATTTCATAACATTCTGTTTTGGGGCATTCTATCTCTGTGTACTTGTCACCAGAGTTAAAATACTTACTATGCATGTTGACTTTAGGGTCCTTTTTCATTCTAGATCTAGGGACATCAATTTGGTCTTGGGGGTGATGAGTAACAGGAAAAGAATGGGAGTCAAAGCAGAGGCTAGCTGAAACTCATTGCTAGTCCATGCTGAAATGAGCTTTGGAGTATAAGTGTGTGTTGTGACATTTGTCATTAACTACAAGTCATAATATCACATTAAGGGTCTTAGAAGGTGCTACTTGGGCCCCTGAGGGAAGGTCATTACTAACCAGTAAAATGGAGAAGAAATTGCCAAAGCCTGCCTTTGTGGGATTTCAATTGACTTGCAGCTAAATGAAAATAAAAATTCTTTCATTTAATGTACAAGTAAAGGGAGACAGTTCACAGAAACTCCTGCCCAACCACTACTGTGAACAGTACCTCAAGGTTGCCATTGTATACGCTTTATTTTAAACAGAAATGAATGATCCTTGTCCTTAGTAGCTTTTGCCATCCGAATATTTGAATGTTAACTGCAGTGGAATAGACATCACTCCTCTGCTGGAAGGAGAGGGACAAGCTTAATGCAGGGGAGCTCATGAGATGAAAGAAAAGGAAACACATCAAGAATAATGACTTAGTTAAGCTTGGTACAAAGACAGATTCTGGTTGACAGCTAATCGAAAAAGAGATAGTTTCAGACAACATTTTGGCCAACATCCTTTGAGGTTATAACCAGAGGGATTAGAATCTTATGGTGTATTTTTATGTTCTTAAAACAATAGTTTTTCAGAGCCAAACATTAAAAAGGAAGTAGTTCTGGGAAGTTCAACATGAATATTTAATTAGTAATTTTAAAAGTATCAACATTGGCATTAATATTGCAACAAAACTAGTATTCACTAATATGATCGGAATATTCCATCACCCTAAGTAATGTTTCTGGAGTCATTAGGTCAGAACTACTGAGGAACATACCATGATTTTCTCATGCTCATGTGTTTCACAGGACAATCATTAATATATTGTGTTTTTCTCTCTGTAATACTTAACAGACATTCTGTCAGGTGGACTTTTAAACCTTTTACTTTAGCCTGGCCTTAGTTTGCTCTTTCTATAACTCTTTAAATTGGATGACTTTTGGTTTTTATGGGAGTCCAAAGCAAAATCTCTCTTGGATATTGGCTTGGATCATGTCTTTTACTCCCATAAATTGGTCTCCTCTGTCCAGGACTAGTCATCCTCTATCACCAGTATATATTAGTATTTGTGTCCTTATTTTGAAAGGAGGTAGAGACCAAAATCTAAGAGATATTGACTAGATAAATAAAGCTAGAATGAACTCAGAATGTGAACTATGAATTGGAAATGGAATGCCAACATTTCCTTTTCCCAAAGAAGACATCACTGTTGTTAGCTTTCCCCCTTCCTTGAAAATCTCATTTTTAGATTCTACATCTTTTTCTCATAGATATCAAAAACCTTGAAAAAAGAAGTTTTTATGCCCAAAAAACTTCTGCACAACTCAGTGCTTCAGCATCAGAAATATATGTGGTTTTCTTGATGGAAAGTACAAAGAAGAAAGTGCATTACCATCTGCTTCTGCTATACCTCTAAGACCAATGAGTCATTTTATCTGATTTAAAGCTGAAACTCCCTTATGTATTATGCCCACCCACCCCACTCATCTTAAAAGTGAATTCCTTGAGGAAAATTATTATCCTGCTTTTTTTTTTTAACATTTAATTGATTATTTATTTAACATTTTTTTTTTTAATTTTTAGGTCCAATTTCTCTTCTTCCCTACCACAGTTTAGTCACCAATTGAAAAGGCATGCAATATGAAATCAATTATACATGTGAAGTCATACAATATATATTTCTATGTTAGCCATATTTTTAAAAAGCAAAAAAAGTAAGATAATTATATTTCAATTTGTATTCAGAATTCATCAGTCTTTTTCTGGAGCTAGAGAACATTATTTTTTTTATCATGAGTTCTTTGAAATTGTTACTGACCACTCCTTCCCTCATTATGTCCTTTCTTCTATCACTCTCCTCCCTTCCCATAGCTTCTTCCCTTCCTACTTTCTTGAGGATAAGATAGATTTCTATACCCATATTGAGTATGCTCATTATTTCCTCTGTGAGCTAATTCTGATGAAAATAAAGTTTACTCACTCAACCTCTTTTTCCCTTCTTTTCCTTCACTGTAAAAATTTTTTCGTACCTCATGGCAGTACCTTATGGCAGATACTTTGCAATATTCTACTTCTCCCTTTCCCTTTCCCCCAGTATATTCCTCTTATAGTCCTTCTAACTGTCATAACAATGAGAAAGTTCTAATGAGTTACAAGTATCATCCTGTCATGTAGGAATATAAATGGTTAAACTTTATTAAGTCCCTACCTATTCCCTGAAGAATTGTATTCAATTTTGCTGTATAGATGATTCTTGGTTGTCATCCTAGATCCACTGGTCTCTAGAATATCATATTCCAAACCCTTCAGTCCTTTAATGTAGAAGCTGCTAAATCTTGTGTTATCCTGACTGTGGCTCTACTATACTTGAATTGTTTCTTTCTGGTTGCTTGCAATATTTTCTCCTTGACCTGGGAGTTCTGGAATTTGGTTATAATATTCCTGGGAATATTTTGGGATCTCTTACAGGAAGTGGTCAGTGAATTCTTTCAATTTCTATTTTACCCTCTTTCTAAATATCAGTAGAATTTTCCTTGATAATTTTTGAAAGATGACATCTGGGCTCTATTTTTAAATCATGACTTTCAGGTAGACCAATAATTTTTAAATTATCTCTTCTGAATATATTTTCCAGGTCAACTGTTTTTCCAATGACATATTTCACAATTTTTAATTTTTCATTCTTTTAAAATTTATTTTATTAAAAAAACAAAAGCAAAAAAGAAAAACAAAACAAAACAAAACATAACATTGTCAAGTGTCCAGCAGAACATCAAAGAAGATTCAAATCTATGACAACAAATTGCCAGTTTAAGAAAAGATATATAATAATAGAAGAGATTATATACATGGGTGTCCATCTTTTATTTTGTTCTGTGCTGCACACTTTTTTTGCTTTATTCTTTTTCTTTCCTTTCATCTTCCACACTGCCCCCAAAAAGGCTCTAATTAAGCACAGATACATGTTATATAAATATATACATATACACACATCCAAAACACCCACTTACACCCTTTTTCCCCCCCACACACATAGTGATATAGACATTCACACCCATCCACTAATCCACTCATATATCCATATATCTATATAACTATCTATATCTATCCATACATAGAGCAACCTGCATACATACTATATGTACATACCCCCCACACATATATACATATACACAAATATATTTATATATATGTAAACATGCATCTAAAATAATATTAGCATGACTGACATATAATGTTGATTTCACTTGATTGAATCTTTAAGTTTGACTTTGTCTAAGTAAGGATAGTAATCAATCTTAGACAAAGTCAAACTTAAAGATTCAATCAAGAGAGAAATTTATTTTATATGTCAATCATACTAATATTATTTTAGATACATGTTTACCTATGGTTAAATGCATGTATATATAGAGATATATTTATACAAATATGTATCTCTATATATCCATCTATTTATACATACATAGAGTAACCTGCATACATACTATATATATTCAGATCAACTTAATTAAAAAAAATGTAAGCCCTATTATGGGCAAAGATCACATAGTACTGTGTTAAATTTTGGTTGTTTTGTGTTACATGTGGTTTTGTTATTTATTTTTATGGATTTTGTGTCATGGAAAATAGAGGTCATTGTCTAAAGTTCTTGACAACACACTGGATTCTCAATATATTTGCTTACTTTGGGGGCATTTGGGAAGATGAGCTGTAGCTCCCAAAGTAATGAATCATTAAAGACACCAAGTTTGGGATACTATGTCATTCATCTACAATTAAAATGCCACTGACGAGAAAAAATTCCAACAAGTTCAATGAGGAAATTTGAGCTCTTTCTCCAACCAAATGACTTCTAGTTTATGTTTTTTTTTTTTTGGGGGGGGGGATTGTTTTATTTTATTAATTGTTGCTTTAATAATGAGCTTCTTTTTTGTGCTTTTATCCTCGTGCCTACTGCTACACCTATACAGATAACATCCTTTTACCTCTGGTACCATGTAGGCTCTATTGGAAGTTACATGGGACTGCTCTTAGCTTCTTTTACAAATTCCTTTTCTCACTGATGATCACCTTGACCTGATTTAAATCCATGCTATTGTACCCTTTGAAACCTCAGTTAACATAATGAAATATTTCTATTTCTACATTCTGGCTCTAGCAAGCCAAAAATTATAATTACAAAGAATAGTTAGCAAATTCATGGATTAGGATTTGTAGTTTTATAGGAAAATAGTACTTTTGTTCAAAGCCATGATTATGGATAATATTTTATTATTATTCCTATAATTACTACTTGTATTTTTCTCATCTTTTTGGATGGAATTAAGATATAAATGGAAATGCAACAAATTACAATCCTGTTGTTATCCTTTATAATTAACATTCTGTAAGCATTGTAGTTTCTACCATTTCTAAACCTAATTTATATTGTGGAATAATTGTGTTTTTAAGGAGAACAATCCTTCAAATTCTAGTAGTGAGTACCTAATCCTGAAATGCCCTCAGAAGCCCTTCTATATTGCTAAATCAATTTATGTGACTCAGACATTTACCAATTGCTTTTTTTCATGAATATTCTGAGTATCTATGGATCATACCCATCTAGTATCTTTTTACTCTCTTACACCTCAGCCACTCCATAAGCTCCATTCAAAGATAAAATAATTTGTGCATACCTTTTGATCCAGTAGTGTCTCTACTGGATTTATATTCCAAGGAGATCATAAAAAAAAGAGAAAGAAACCACATGTGCAAAAAAAATATTTGTAGCAGTGCTTTTTGTAGTAGCAAGGAATTGGAAACTGAGTAGATGTCCATCAATTGGGGAATGGCTGAATAAGTTATGATACATGAATATAATGGAATATTATTTTTCCATAAGAAATGAGAAGCAGGCTGATTTCAGAAAAGCCTGGAAAGATTTACATGATGATGCTAAGAGAGGTGAGTAGAAGCAAGAGAACATACAGCAACAAAATTTTGTGATGATCAACTGTGATGGACTTGTCTCTTTTCAGCAATGAGGAGATTCAAGTCAATTCCATTAGACTTGTGATGGAAAGAGCCATCTGCATCCAGAGAGACTAGAGATTGAATGTGGATCACAGCATGGTATTTTTATCTTTTGGTTGTTTGTTTGCTTGTTTGTTTTTTTTTTTTCTTTCTCATTTTTCTGCCTTTGATCTGATTTTTCTTGCACAGAATGATAAATGTGGAGATATGTTTAGAGGAATTGTACAAATTTAACCTTTATATGATTATTTGATGTCCAGGGAAGGGGAGAGGGAGGAGAGAGAAAAATTTGAAACACAAGGTTTTGCAAAGGTTAATGTTGAAAACTATCTTTGCATGTATTTTGAAAAATAAGAAGCTACTATTATTTTTAAAAAGACAAAACAATTTTATTTATATTCAACAAACTGAGTAGTTTTTGTCTGTTGTCAGCCTTTTCTATTGCTTAGCAAAATGATGTCTGCCTATTCCAAACATTTACAGAGGTTTGTTAATCTATCAATATTCTCTCTCTTTTAGAAAGGGTAGCATTCTTCTTTCTAAACTGCATGGTCTCTTTATAGTACCCAAAGTGTACATTAAAATTGGCATTATATAAGAGGTAGTTGCTTTAAATTTATTCCACCCATTCAGCTTTGATTACAGGATGATAGTAAGATACTTTACATACAAGGTCAAAGTTTTCTCCCTGAAAGTTTATGGTAAATGTGTTTTGTTGGGTGAGACCCAAGTGTTTAGATGTAAAACATTTTTGTTCAGATTGGTCTCCATGTTCAACCTCAAAGTCTTTAATGCCTATGTTTCCTTAATTTACATGAATGTACATATATATATATATATATCATACATATTGAGACAAACTGATATTCTGATATTGATATTTTTATTGTTACTATTCATCTCATTTTCTTCTCATACTTTTCACTAGAGTTTAAATAGAACCAATCCGGGGGAAATACTATTCTGCTATTATTATTATTTTTTCTACTTAATGTTCAGAACACTCTTGCACTGGTGGAAAAATAACTTATTTTTTGCAATTGAATAAAAATATTGGGATGTGAATGCTTCTGTAGACTCACTAAAAACATCATTGAGACAATTCCAATTGCAGACAAGGGTGTTAGGGGTGAGTGTCATCCTGTTTTCTCATTATTTTGATTTCTTAAGCTAGGCCTTTATATTTTAAATTTTTTTTTTCATTCCACATAGATTGAAAATTATGTTTGGTATGACTAAATCTATTCAAAATGCTGTTCTAAAATTTCTGCAGTTTCATATTATGAATGGATAACAGTGAACATCAGTTCTATCTGTAAAAATAATCTGGTTTTATTCAGTTTATTGGTTGAATTTGCAGGGATTTTTGAGATCTACAACTAGGGTATAAGGATTGACCATAATTAAAGAAAATTTCTATTACATAATTCGTCATTGGGTCATGTCCTACCAGATATTAGGTAGGTAGTCTTCAGTTTCAACCATTGCATAATATTGATGGAGAATAAAGACTTGACTCGTTAGGAATGCAACTATAATCATATGTAATTTTTGAAGGTGAAAACCTGCACCAAAATTTTCATCATTAATCCCTTTATTTTGTAAGACAAGTGTGTGTGACTTAGATTTTTTTATTGCTTCATATTGGTATATTACTTGTTGAATTGATGTAAGCTACCTTTTCAGAGGTTTTTAATTGCACCTTTGGACACTGGCATTTTCATATGTTCTATCTATTAATAAGCTACTTTCAACTATATTCAACACTTCCAAAGTTGTTCAACCTATTATCAATCTTTAATTTTGATCAGTCAGTGAAATTATTCCTACGTGGCACAGTGGATAAACCACTGGATTTGGAATCAGGAAGTCTCATTTTCATCCAATCTCAGACACTCACTAGCTGTGTGACCCATAGCAAATCACTTAACTCTGTGTGCTTCAGGTTTTGTTTTGTTTTTTTTTTTTTTTTCATCTGTAAAATGAACTATAGAAGGAAATGGCAAACCATTCCAATATCTATGGCCAAGAAAACCCACAAATAGAATTACAAAGAGTCAGATATAACTGAAATGACCAAAAACTGACAACAAAATGCCTATTTCTTCAAGCAGTTAACCAGAAAATCATATATTCTGATAATATCTTTCAATTCTCTTCCTTTTTTGGACAAGGACTTATTAATCTTTCCATAACAGCCTTAGGTATTTGTTTAACATTTTACAGATTTTTGTTAGGATATTTTCAAATCCATTATGATCTGTTTTACAATTTCAAAAATGTATGTTGATTGATATTGTGTAGATGTTACTGCTTAAAACATATTCTTCTCATTTAATTTTGATTTCAAAATACTAATAATTCTCTTGATATAAGCACTTCTAATTTTCTCCTTAATAGTTTTGTGCTTAGGAGAGATCAAAGCTTCATTAAATATCAGTTTCATTAATTTGTTCAATTTGATCTCTGGATTCAAACTCAAAGCCTTAAGTTTCTTTCTTTCATTGACATAGATTAAGAATGTTATGCTTAACAAGTCCAAATGATATTTTGATGTTATTGGAGAAAGATTCTATGAGGTGGAAATGCTATTTAATATGTTTTTCAGTAAAAATCATACAACTTAATATCATTCATGTACATCAAGTTATTAATAGAATGCTTTGGTTCAACTCCTTTAATTTGAAAGCCAAGCTGAGTTTTGTTTAGGCAAGATGATAATGAATTTAATGCTAGGCAGAATCATAATGGGCTTAAATAGCCTTCTTGAAAAATGCCATATTTAATTGTCATTATTGCATTAGTCTAAAGTTTTTAATAGAAAAAAATTTTCTGTATGGAAATCAAATATTCTAACCTTTTCACTATACTTAGCTATTTTAAAAACTTGTAACGTGAACAAATTATGAATTGGATCTTATCAAAGTGTGACAATCAATAAAGGCAATATAGATGATATGGCACTTTGGGACAATGTTTTCAATAATTGCCAAATCAATAATAAGTTTACATACCTGAGACTTTTTGACATGCCACATCCTCTTTGCTTGTCAGTCAATATATTGTTTTCTTATAAGTTATTATAGATTTTTAAGTAATAGAAAGCAGTAAATGTTTTTATGAGATAAATAAACAAACATTTTATAGATCTATAACTGGTATTCTCATCTTTTGGGAGGTAGATATACTGTTATGCCTCCTGTTAAGAAAGATGGAATCACATTTAACTGAAAGGACCCTAGTAAAATGCTTTATTAATATTGTTTTGGCTGCTGTGAAGCATTATGGATCTCATTTGGTTCTGATACTTTCTTGTTTGCAGAGAAGGTAGAATTTTAGTCATCATGGCATGACATGATGGCCATAGTACAGCCATTTTATTGGCATTATATTAAAAATGCATGGATTTTCTACATCTTGTTTGATTCAATTTGCTTTTCATTGTCTTATGTCATTTTGCATTATGTCATGTTAATGTCAAGTTATTAATAAGCTGATTTGATTTTAAAAATTCTTCATTAACTTGGAAGTCTTTCTTAGTTCTATTCAGGACAGAAGATAAAGGGATAAAACTTAGACAAAATCATTAGTCATTTGAATTATTTTCCTTAAAGGTGCCACATTTTATATCTATTATCTGTGACATTGTGTTAATTCTTTGTCTTAAACAGAAAACATTTTTCCATGTTGACTTCAAATTTGCTAGCATTTTCAGTATACTTGGCCTTATTCACATTTTTATATGAAACAAATAAACCATGAGGGCAGAACTGACTTACAGTCTTTGGAATAAAAAAGCAATATAAGTATTACTCAATTTGGGGGGGGGGTACTTTGTCCAATAACTGAATCAATAAGAAGCTTCTTTTTGTACTCCTGGGATTGAAGGGGTGTTGAGGGAGAATACTCTTCTTGCTCCCCTATCAATATAGTGTACGCTTAAACATATTTAGATTGTTATAATTATATTATTCTTATCTTCATATACTGATTCTTCATATAATTATTCTTTTATACTTAATGCAGCTTTGCATAGGTAATTGCAATTGATTAGAAAACTCTTGTAATTAAATAGAACTTTGGTCTATAGCTCAATTTTTGTAGCCTTTTTTGTAGACAAACAAAAATTATTTCTTTGAGATAGCTCAGGATTTGGCATTTCATAGCTAAACTCATTGAGAAAGTCATTTAAAGTCAGAGTTTCTACTTCCTCCTCTCTCTCTTCTAAACCCTCTACAATATAGCCTCTAATCTCACCATTCAACTGAAACTGTTCTCTCCATTTACCTATCAATGATTTCTTAATATCAAATCTAATTCTCAACCTTCTTGACTTCCCTGAAGCTTTTGTCAGCCACCCTCTTCTGGATACTTTCTTCTTTCTAGGTTTTCTACTTTCTCCTGATTATCCTTATATATGCATCCTGAAATCAAAGCTTAATGGAAAGAACATATTTTAAGTATTTAATACCCATACAATATCAGAATGAACATACTTTTAGAACTGCAAATTTTATCATAATAGTTTTGGAAAGTATCCTAATAAAATTATATAAAATATTAATTAAGCAATGTGCACATTACCCTAATGCAGTTATAAAAATATTATTATTCCCCCCACTAAAAAGGAGGAAGGGAACTGCTAGATATTCTTAGAGGACATGATAAATCAGTGAAAATTTTGAAATAAGTAGAAATCACTTCACTGACAAATGGCAAAAACAGAGAATTCACTAATTTGTTGACTATGGTAAAAATGGCTCAATTGTGAATGGAGTTTATGAAATAGCTAATATCTAGTGATGGAATCAAAGGACTCATGATGACTGATATCCATAGAAACTCACCAACAATGCGTCAACAAAGACACAGCAAACTAAAGATTAAGATATGTGGATTTGTTTAAAGAAAGAAATATTTATGATGACAATTTAGAACCAAGTCATTTGTCACCAGATATGAGGTTGATTATCCTTAAAGAATTAAATCTCAACAATCAAAGCAGATTCCACAAGGAAACATCTAAACTGTGCCATAAATGGATACAGACCCCCTCCAAAATAGCAAAAATTTAGGAAATAACTAGCAAGATGAGACTTAATGACTAGCATTACAAATCAGAAGCATATTATCTTCTCTAGGCAGAGAGATGACAAATATCTATACCATAAATTTAGACCTCAAAGTCTCAACCAATAAATTATAAAGGAACTATAATTTTTATAATTATCTTGAAATTTTACCCACAATTGTTCAGCCACAACTTTTGTACATAAAAAGTTGAGAACATTGTTTTTAATAAATCTTGTCAGATAAAATATTCATAATCTCCAAGCTATATGAATGGAAAGACTTTTAAAATGTAGAGGATTAGTGGAATATCACATAGATAATATTTCTCTTGTCCTCTTTTTCTAGAGTAGTACCAGTGTTAATTCATTGAAATTACAAGGATCAAGTTCAGAGTATAATACTTCTGTTTACTACAAAAAAAACCCAAAAAAACAGTTGTTTTACCCACTTAAAAATAAGTCTATGAAATACCTTATATAAAATATTAATAGTAGGAAAACAACTTATTGCAATGACATTTCTACTTGAAGCACATTGAAATATAACAAAAGATAATAATAATTACCAATAATAATAATAATAATGATATGAACTTTATACAAATTCTTATGGCTCATGTCATTTAAAAATCTATAAACACTTACAAAAATATTGACTAAGGAACAACAAATATATAACAAAAAGTCCCGGGGATGTAAAAAGCAAATCATTATTGATCTGATGATTATTAAACAAGTCATCCAAAAATGTTATAACATTCACACCACTTTTATTAAGCACAAAACTTCTCACTCAGTTGTGTGCACATTGTTTAGTCATATACTGTGAAAATATAATATAGATTCTATAATAATAAAAATTACACTGCTGTATAAATTTTGTTGTTGTCCACATAAAAACTGTTTTCTATGTAAAATGTAACACGGAAAAAAATGTCAATAGTAATTCATTTAAAATTGATTTTTTCCCCAGAGAGAAAGGTTAACCCCCCTCCTAATTCTTCCACTAATATTTAATCTTTCTCTATTAGTTGGTGCCCTATTGCCTAAAGACAAACATGTCCCCTACATCCTTAAAAATAAATGAACACTTGATAGAGCTATCACTTTTAAATAATGTCATATCCCTTCTCCATTTTTATTTTTCCTTTTCCATTTTTAGGCTAAACTGTTTGAGAAAACCATCTATGATTAGAGCCTCAATTTCCTCTCCACTCATCCTCCTCTAAACTCTATGTAGTTTGGCTTCTGACCTCACCTTTCAATTCAAACTACTCTTTTTGAAGTTACCAGTCAATTCTAAACCTCATTATTCTTGATCTTTCTAAAGCCTTTGACACTAACAATCACCCTCTATCTACTTAAAATTTTCATGACACTTCTTTCTCCTGGTTCTCTAGACAACTGTCTCACCTCACATTTAATTATAGAATTAAAAGATTCTTTAATGAACCTTCATCTAGTGAATGACAGTATAGAAATCATTCTTAACATTGTCATCTTGGAGATATAATTTAAAAAGAAAACAGATGTCCATGTGGACATCATATATTCCATTAAGAAAAAGCATGTCTCATTATTATTGTTGAACAATTTCAGTCATGCTCAACTCTTCATGACCCCATATTGGGGTTTTCTTGGAAAAGATGCTGGAATGATTTGCCATTTCCTTCTGCAGATCATTTTGAATCTACATGAATTGACTCAAAGTGAGGTGAACAGAACTAAGAAAACATTATACACAATAATAGCAATATTGTTCAATGAAGAACTGTGAATCACTTAACTTTTTCTCAATAATACAGTGATGCAAGAAAATTCCAAAGGATTAATGATAAAGCATACTATATGCCTCCAGAGAAAGAACTGATATGATCTGAATACAGTTTGAAGCATGCTATTGTATTTTTACATTCTTTCATTCTTTTTCTTTTATTCATCTTCCTGTACAAAATGACTAACATGGAAATATTTTACATGTTTGCAAAAAAAAAAAACAATATTTGTCTCATAAGAGAGATATGGTAGTGTTTCGCAATTTCTGAAAACATTGTGTAGAACTTATGGGATTCTGATTGTTCCCCCCCCCCCCCAGCCCAAACCTCACATAAATCTTTAATCATTCACTGACAGGGACAGGTCTACATGATCCGTAATTCCATCATCCATCTAGTTTAGAAATACTAAACATTCCATTGAAGTAAGTCAATAAGTAGCACCAGCAGAATGTAGAACAGGACATTGAACTGCAAACCTCATTCATCTTTTCTCAAAATAGAACCTGTGCACTATCCTTCTTTGCTGTCCTTTGGGTGAATTTATGATGAAATCAGGCTACTTATAATATCATCATCATACATTAATACATACCTCCCAAAGTAGGCTTTTCTGTATACATTCTCGGTAATCAATGCTTTAGGACCTCCTCATGTTAGCACACTCTTGTAATCTCAAAATCTACGTATTTTATGATGTTGTCTTGATTCCATATATCTTTGGCTTTGTTAGGCTGCTAAACTTCTTAAAGGAGCACAGCCTGCTCTGAGTGCATGATTCAAACTGGTAGTATAGCTACATAGAAGACTCCTCCTGTCTCTTTATTTGCAAAATATATGCATAGGTAATTTTTCATCATTGACCCTTGCATGCAAGCAAATATCAATAGAGAGCATGGAAATGTTATGTTGTAGTCCACACTCAGATCCCACAGACCTCTCTCTGGGTGCATATGGCTTTCTTCACTGAACAATTGGAAGTGGTTTGAAACATTTCATTGTTGAAGAGAACTATGTCCATCAAAATTGATCATCATATAGTCTTGTTACAACATAGTATTTTCACTCTTTTTGTTGTTGTTTGCTTGCATTTTGTTTGTCTCATATTTTTTCTGACACTCAGTTTCTTCTCTCCAGACATTTTCTTTGGTTTGTTCCCCATGCCTGGAAATGCTTTCCCTCTTGATCTCCAACTACAGACCTCTCATTTCAACTCCCAGCTAAGATCTCACCTTCTATAAGGAGTTTCCTCAAATTCTCTGATTTCCAGTGCTTTATTTTGTAAATAACCAATTTTGTTCACATATTGTTTTTCCCCATTAGAACAAACTATCCTTTAGGATACAGATGAACTTTTGCCTGTTTGTACTGTACCAGACACATAGGAGATATTTAATAAATGTTTGCTAATTCATTGATTGAGAAGAAAGATTACATAGGAGAAAAAATGGTTATCAGAGTTAAATGCAATAGAAAAGTGAGAAAGAAATGAACTGTGGAAACACCACCAGATTTAGCAGCTAAGATTTTGTTAGAACTTTGAAGAGAGGCTTTCCAATCATATGATGAAGTTGAAAGCCAGTTTGTAATGTGCTGAACAAAGAGTAAGAAAAGTGGAAACAACAATGACACTTTTTTCTAGTACTTTTTCTGAGAAAGGGAGGACAGACATAGGATAGTAGCTTGAGAGGCTAGTAAAGCTTAGAGGAAGCAGTTTTTTGTTTTATTTTATAGGATGGGGAAAAGTTGAATAGTAGAGAAGGAATCACTAGATAAGATAAGAATTAGAGATAACTGGGATAAGAGGAAGGAATAGGGTCTAAGACACAATTAGAGAGATTACCTTTGAGTAAAATGCCCCCAAGGAAACCCCAGAAAAAAAAAAGAGAGAATAATAATATATTTTAAAAGGTTTTGAGATAAAAGGAAAAAAATAAGAGGATGCTTATGGTGAGTGGCTTCAATTTTCTCAGCAAACTGAGAGGTGAGAACTTCAATAGAGAGGGAGGAGGAGATGGAGGGTGCTTAAGAAAAGAAGAGAAGGTTTAGAATAGCTTCTTTGCAGAGTAAGATAGGGAATAAGTTAAGAAGAAATAAAATGATTGCCTTGCTTCAGGAAAGGGCCCTTATTGCATTTGAGTTTAGATGACACAAATTTGTAAGGTATCTAGCCAAAATGGTTGTATGACTTTATCAGTTCTAATCAGCAGTACATAAGTGGAGGAATGGAAAAATGGAAGAAGCATGCTAATCAATTTTATAGATGATATGATACCAGGACGCATTGCTAAGAGATAAAGCAAAAGAATAGAGATTTTTTTAAAGAGCTCGGTAGCCTAGAGCAGGAATGTATACGTTTCTTATATTCAAGAAACCACAAAAATATAAAAATTAGAAGAGACCTCAGAGGTCATTTAATTCAATCTGCACTGTTATACAATAAAAAATGAAGAATAGACTAATTTCAGAAAAAGCTGGAAAGACTGCTACAAACTTATAGAAAGTGAAATGAGCAGACACAGGAAGATTCCCCTTCCCCAAAATGGGGAAAATTTATGAACTCTAGGTGGTATTTCTCTATTTATTTCTTAGGGTGTAAAATCTTAATTCTTAATCTACCCAGAAGGTAAGTTGTTCATCCCTTCATTTCACCCCATTAAATAAGGGGAATCTCTAAGCACAGTGAAAAATTCAATATGCCAATGACACACCAAGAAAACCTTGTCAAAAATTCACCTCACATCAAAAATGTGACACAGCAATGACATGCTAAGAAAACCACATCAAAAATTCAACACAACAATGACATACCAAGAAAATCATGGTGATCAATACATCAATGATGCAGAAATGATGCACCAAGAAAATCATACTGAAACATTCAACACACCAAGAAAACCACATAAAAAATGCATTGCATATCAAACATTCAACATGGCAATGACACAGTAGGAAAATTATAGTGAAAATCCAATACACCAATGACATGCCAAGAAAACCATGTCAAAAATGCATTGCACATCAAACATTCAACATGGCAATGACACAGTAGGAAAATTATAATGAAAATCCAATACACCAATGACATGCCAAGAAAAACATAGTGAAAACTCAATATGCCAAGAAAATAAGTTAAAAATTTAACACTCTAATTACATACCAAGAAAAACATGGTGTAAAATTCAACATGCCCATGACATGCATAGATTATCCCCCAAGTCTCAGAACAACCTTGAAAGGTAGATGCTATTATTATCCCTGTTATATAGATGTTAAAACTAAGCTATTAAATGTCTTTTCTAGAGTCATGCAGTAAAAAAGTATCTGAGGTAGGATTTGAATTTAGATCTTCCTGACTTCAACTTCCACATTTTATTTATTATACCACTTAGTTACCTGCTTTTCACTTACTTTACTTTATCCTTTTTCATGTTTTTTTTCCCTTGAATTTGTTTCTTCTTTTACAGCTATGACTAATATTGACATATGATAGCACATGTATAAACTATATCAAACTGCCTACCATCTTCAGAAGGGAGGCAAAAAAATTGGAACTCAAAATCTTGTTAAAATGAACAATAAAAATTTTCTTGACAAGTAACTGAGAAAAAATAAAATACTATTTGAAAAATAAAGTTATTTGCAGCCTAGCAATGAAGGCTTTTTCAGCCTTCTAACATAAAATTACAAACACACACACACACACACACACACACACACACGCATCTCTCCCCCCTCTGCCTTTTCACTTCCCCACTTTTGTCTCAGTGTCTTGACAATAGCTATCTCCCATGACTGAAAGGTTCACACTTTACATTGTCTTCTAATAAACGAGGACTTTGGACTTCCCACTGGAATTAGATGCCCTAAGCCTAGGTGTTTCAGGGACTTCTGGAGAAATGTTGTGTGTCTTAAGTAGCTGTAGAGAATTTTGACATGCTTAGTATGTAATATCTGGAGATATTTTGTTCAAACTTCCAGTTGAACTCTCTATGTGATTCAGGGATCCCTAGACATATTTTGGGAGACTTATTTTGTTGTAGTGACCATATACCAAGATAAAGCAATTTGGTTTCTTGCCTGGTGGCTGAGGTTGTGACTTCTAGGTGACTCCATTTCCTTAATGGGGATAACTCCACACATTCTGGGAAATCTAAAAGAACCAAATTTTCGTTTTGAAACATTACAAGTATTTAGTGGAAGCTAACTGGGAGAGTGGATAATGTAATGGTAAAGGAACATTCTGAGAGTTTCCTTCTTAGTGGATTATACAGAACATGTACTGATATTCTCTGATGGCTTTCAGTCTTCTACTTAGCAATTTGAAGATGGAATAGGGAGAGTCTACTTCATATCTAGATTCATCAGTGAAGGGTTGCATGATGAAGAGTTCATTAACTAGCCATTTACTTGGAACTCAGTTAATATTCAGAAGAGCTACCTTACTGCTCCAACTTTTTCTCCCTCTTCTTGAAAACAAATGAAACAATGATGGCCTGAGCTGACTCCTAAGATCTAGGTGAGGGAAGAACACTGGGTCAGCTTTCCTCTTTGCTAAGGTGGCTTTGAACTTCTGCTTCTTTGTGTAAGTTCTTCCCTGGTCTTAGGTGCATTATTGTCCCAAAATGAAAATATCCAGCTGGTGACTTTGTGAATTTTAAAAGTTACGTATAAGGAGTAAGTAGCACTACCCACTGGTATGCTAGCAATTGATGGCAAAAGAAGCATTTGCCATTAGCAGTAGAGACATACACTAAGGACAGACAGCTGCAGAGAATATAATCCTTTATGGTGAAGAAGTACTGCGTATCTCTTCTAGAAAGGCAGAAACTATCAGACACCAGTAGAAAGCTATACCCATGGAAGGTTGCATAAGGACTTTTATGCATGAAGAAAAAAAGAAAGGAGTTGAAAGTTTCTTCTTTGCCACATATATTCTTCACATATGTACCTCATTTCCATTATATTCTAGATTTGAACCCACAATTCTTTTTTTCTCTCTCAAAAGTATGCTATTTTTCCAATTACATGTAAAGATAGTTAATCAGAATAGCTTTTCTTTAATTTTTTTTTCCCTGAGGCAATTGGGGTTAAGTGACTTGACCAGGGTCACACAGCTAGGAGGGGTCAAGTTGTCTGAAACCAGATTTGAACTCAGGTCCTCCTGACTTCAGGACTGGTGCTCTTATCCACTGTGCCACCCAGCTGCCCCTAAAATATTTTTAATTTATGAAATGAAACAAGTAACATAACATAGTAGGAAAAAATTTTGATTACACATGCAACTATAAATCTATTGTGTACAACTTGCTATTTCTTTTAAATATATGATAATGCTATCATATAACTTTCTTTTTCTTTTCTCCCCCCCCCCAAACTAGAGATGGCTACCATTAGAATACATGTATATCTGTGTATAGATACAAACATACATATGTGTGTATACATATGTATATATAAAATCAATTATTCTGTACATACTTATATTTATCAGTTCTTTCTCTAGATGCAGATGTTTTCCTTCATAAGTCCATTGCAATTAATTTGGGCATTTATAATAGTCAATATGGTTTAGTCACTCAAAATTGTTCTTAAAACTATATTGCTGTCACCATATACAGTGTTCTCCTGGCTCTTCTCTTTTGCTCTTCATTAGGACAAATCGTCATCCATGTTCTTCTCGAACACCTCCAGTAAAAGAGAATCCACCACTTTCTGAAGGATCCAATTTCTCCTTTAATTGTTGACTTAGGACACTGATAAAGTCAATCAGGGCAAACTAGCCTGCATGAAGATGGAAACCATAAACTTGACTTCATTTGTGCCATATTTTAACCAACTGAATCCATAAGATGTAAAACCCCGTGCTTGAATTAAGAATTCATTATTGTACTATTTCAAGGCTTACAAAGTTTTTTTCCCCCCTAAGGGCAACCACTTGTGGGTAGTTAATGCCAGTTATCTCAATTTTACAGATGAATAATACAAGGTTTAAGGAAATTAAATTACTCTCCATTGATCATTGTTGTTCTTCAGTCATTTCAACAGTATATAACTTTTTGTGACCCTATTTGGGATTTTCCTGGCAAAGATTTTGGAGTGATTTTCTATTTTCTTCTCCAGATCATTTTACAGATAAGGGAACTTAAGCAGACGGGGTGGAGTGACTTGTCCATGGTCACACAGCTAGTAAGTGTCTGAGACAGGATTTGATTTCAGGTCTTTCTTACTCCAATACCAGTGTGTCAACCAGCTACCTGTATGCGTGTCCATGGCTGCACAAATATAAATGTTGGAGTCAGATTGGACCCAGGTGTCCTGATTCAGGATCTAGAATACGTTCTACTACATCATGCTATCTAAGAAGAAGTAAAGGAATATGGCTTTGATATATACTGTGTGCCTGACCTCAGATAAGTCATGTTAATTTGGGGTCTCATTTTCCTTATGTGCAAAATGAGTGACTTGTATTAGATTATCTCAAACAATCCTTTCAGCTCAAAATATAATGACTTTGTAGTATCTGAGCCTCAGTTTGTTTACCTGTAAACTTAAGATGGGAGGCAGGATTGAACTTGGCATTACGAAGAATTGAGTTCAGATTTTTAAAATTAAGGATAAAATCTTTTTACTATCTATATCTCATGGGATGTTTCTGAGGAAAGTATTTTATAAACTCTAAATGCTATCTAAATGTGTTCTAATATATCAGCCCAAAGAGATTTCATTGCAGAGTGGCAGAGAGCTAGCCTCAGAAGCAGGAACAGGTTCTAGTCATGTCTGTGATACTTATCAGCCATATGCACTGTATGAATCACTTTACTTTCATGTGGCCCAAGCAACTTAACCAGAATTATAAATTTTAAAGATCTACATTGCCAGGAGAAAATCCTCATTGACAGTTCTCTATACTGATGAAATCACACAAAGAAAATAAATTGTATTTGTCAGTTATTTATCTGGATGCAGATAGCATCTAAAAAGAATTGATAAGTGGAAATATATATATAGAGAGAATAATTTTGTGTATATGCATATTATATATGCACAAATGTATATATATATATGTATATATATATACATATATATAAAATGGTAGCCATCTCTAGGGTGGAGGAGTTAGAGAGAGCAAAGAAAAAATTCCTTTCTTTGAGGAAAGAAGAAATTTATATGATAACTTTATTATATATTTACTTAAAAGAAATAGCAAGTTGTACATAATTAATTTGCGATTTCATATGCAATTTTCTTTTTAAAAATTCTAACATATTATGGAAATGTTTAGTTTTTTTCATAAATTAAAATTTTAATTTAATTTTTTTTAAAAGAAAGGAAAATTGTACTGCCCCAAATGGCCATCCTCTACAAAGCTCCTGGTAGAAAATAAAGCTCTGACTCCTCAAGAGCCAATTTCTGATATACGTGTTGAGCCTTCCACTTGTGCTTTTATTAATAGATTTAGTAGCTAAAAACCAAAACAAATCCAAACTGCTGTCCCTTCATTTTTAAGGTTTTCCATGTTTTTGAAAAGTAAATTGATATGTAAACATGAGACACTCAAGCCCAAGTAAGCATGTTTTTTGGTTTGTTTTTTTCATATGATTGTTGTATATGCATAAAACTAGACAATTTTCTTCTGATATTCCAATGAGTTCTCTGAGAAATGATCCCCTTGTTTCCTATGGTGATGCTATCTAATATTTGATTGATTAGGTTATTTTCCTCTTGCTTATCAGATATTGTTTGTATTTTGGAAGTGCAGATGAGAAAGGTTTCACTATATCAGGTTCAGTTTCATTTTGGCTTGTATGTTTGTTTGTTTTATGGACACGTGGAGAGTAAGAGAAATTACATCTTAATGTCCTAAGGTGGTTTTCAGAGCATTTAAAAAACTTTTCAAATTACAACTATCACTATACTAATTTGAATCTCTATATATAAGAAAAATATTCACTACCCTAAATTTTGTTGCCTTCATTTTCATATATAGATAGGAGAAAATAATTTCCTACATTTACATTTGAAATTCAAGTCTCCCTACTTATTGACTAGTATTGATAACTCTTGGCTGTTCCTTACATATTTTTTTTATTAATAATCATACAATTTACCAAGACTTAGTATGGCATCATAGATCTATTACTGGATTTGAAGTTAAGAAGAATTTAACTAACAATTAATAGCTGTGTGATCATAAGCAAATGATTTAATCTCTCAATTGTTATTTCCTTATGTCTTTTAAAAAATGTAAAGGGGTGTTGATTAAAACAGTTCTTTTTAGTAAAATTATAACTACTAGAAGAACTGAAAAAATATTGTACAGCAAAACGTAGCATATTTCACTCAGTTGTTATGAGGATCAAATCAAAATAAAATAATGCAGTTTTAAGATTAAGTATACTGCAGTAAGATTTTTGGGATACCCTGAATATAACATTTACACAGTCCTTAAAAACATGATACAAATGTGAGTTATTATTATTATTGCATCCTGTGTGACTAAATTTGATTAGTGCTACCACGGAAGAAGTTACAGAAGTCTAATATCTGACAAAATCTAAATGGAAAGTTACCAAGAAGCAATAAAAAGTAATCTACATTTTCCTTGTTTATGTCATGATTTCTCTAAAAACTTTACTCAAGTTCACTATCAGGTAGCCTCTCTTGGGTCAGAGGAAATGCCAAGCCTCTTCCCCAGCTTTACCATTTTAATTTTTTTTTTTTTTCTATCTGGGATTTGCAGTACAAATTTCATGAGAAGACAAAATAGCCTGAATTGTTGCCACTTATCACTACTTTCTAGGCTTCAGTTTACTCATCTGGAAACTGGAAAAGGTTTCACTGGATGACTTCTGAAGACATTCAGCTATAAAATTATTTTCTTTAACATAGAAGTTGCAGCTAAGGTTATAAAGAAGTGAAAAAAATCTCAGTTCTTTAATAAAATTCTACTTTTATTACATTGTTAAATTATGTTACAATTATAGCTCACCTTTATATAGCATTTTAAAGTTTCCAACATGTTTGATATACATTATCACATTTAATAGCTCAAAATATTCCCCACGGGACCTAGCAGAGTGTCTCACATAGTAGGGCAGTCACAAATATTTATTGAATGAATGAATGAATGAATTTGGCAGCACACGAAATGAATAAATATAATATTCCTGATTAAGATGCTATTATTATGTTTTTTAGATTTTTGGTATATGAGAAGAGAGAGAAGATAGAAGAATAGTTGCATTTAGAACTTTTAAATAAACTTGGGTTTTTTTTCTTTCATTTTTTGTTTTGTTTATTTTTAAAATTCTGCTGCATAGCCCATATTCTCTTCAAAAATATTTTTATTTTCATTAAAGTCCAACTTTTCTGGCAGATAGGGTAAGTAGTCTTAGGTTTAATGTAGTAATAATTGTAAGTGATTCATTCATTAAAAACACTATTCCTCAGGTGAAGTTTTTTTTTTTTAGTATGTCTAAATTAACACATAATTCTTAAAATAGTGCATATAAATAATTTTCTTCCTTCTATATGTGACAAATACATTCAATAATATAAGTCATATAGAGTAGTCAAGCAGAGACCTCCTTGAGTTCCCTTTTATCCTTGAGGTTCCTTTGACTCCTCTTGACATGATTTTTCATGTTCTCTTCCTTAAGGTCACAACCAATTTGTTTCCAAGAATCTTAACAATCTTGTTCTTACTTCTTAGCTTTCAGAATTACAACAACATCATTGGCTTAATACGATGCCTGACACATTGATTAAATACTAGTTCTACCAGAAATTATACAAAGACTCCTCTTATTTTTGTCTCTCTTCCTCTTGGTCACAACTTCCATTAATTCTGGACATAAAACCATAAGTAGTAACTAGTGAATCCTTATTACATAAAAATGTTCAATAAGAAAATTAATTTTATTATGAGAGAAATGAATTATTAATACCCAATTATGAGGGAGATCCAGGTTTTTCTCTATCCTATTTCCTTGTTCAAAGACTGATCTTTGAAGGACATTACTGACCTCTGATAAAAATTTATCCACCTAGACTACCTTATGTGGGTGAATTCTTGCTACTATGTTCTACTTAGGTTTGAATATAGATACTTTGATTAAACTGCCCAAAGCTGGGGGTGATTTGGAAGAGAATGACATGATTAAACTCATATCCCTAAGAACTTTATTAAATAAGTCCACATGTCATTATAATATTCATTCTGTCTTATGGCTTGTTAACCAATCATAACTGAGAGCAACACTCAAGAACACTCATTCTTTCAGTAACATATAAGCATTGAGTAGGTTTCATTATTGGTCATTGGCATTCGAGAATGTCATTTATTATAATATTCTAGCATTATTAATAAAATGATTAATTATTCAGAAATTCAGTCTCTCAAATTGTTAAATGTTATGGTGACTCCTCACCCCAGTCCATCCTCCATTCAGTTATCAAAATGATTTTCCTAAAGCTCGTCTGATCATGTCATACTCCTTATTTAATAAACTCAAACAGTTTTCTATCATCTTCACAACTAAACATAAAATCATATATCTTCTAATAACATTTATAGTCTTCTTACACCTTATTCCCACCAATGTATGCTATAAGATGACTATCTTCCTATTTCTCTCAAAGGACTCCCCATCTCCTGTGCTTTCATCACTAATTGCTCCTCATGCCTTGACTTCTCCCTCTCTCTCCTTTTCTTTTTTTATATTAAAGCTTTTTATTTACAAAACATATGCAAGGGTAATTTTTCAGCATTGATCCTTGCAAAACTTTGTCTTCCAAATTTTTCCCTCCTTCCCTCTATCCCCTCCCCTAGATGGCAGGTAATCCAATATATGTTAAATATGTTAAAACATATTTATATAGTTATCTTGCTGCACAAGAAAAATCAGATCAAGAAGGAAAAAAAAACTCTCTCTCTCTCTCTCT
>JAJPUD010004336.1:10405-30414 GCA_023553655.1 Myrmecobius fasciatus
ATAGATAGATAGATAGATAGATAGATAGATAGATAGATAGATAGATACATAGATACATAGATACATAGATATATAGATACATAGATACATAGATACATAGATACATAGATAGATTGCTAGTGGTCAGGATCACAGAAGAATCCAGTGTTAGAAATATAGTCAATAGTCATTTACTATGCATTTGCAAATATAGATTTGCAATATAAAGAAAGATTTTGTGATGCTCATAACAATAAATAATAATAGCTAACATATATAATGCATACATAGTAGTTTGCATAATCATTTGCTCTAAGCTTTAAAGGCAAACTGTTACAATTGTCATCATTAAGTGTTAAATTATCCTCAAATGCAAATGTACTAGCTAGTTTTATGACTAGATGAATTCTTCATATGGTACATAGAATATACTTCTAATTTGAGTATTTTTTGTTTAGTTTCCTAAAAAGGAGACTAACAGGGAAAGTTACTATGGAACTGGGGGTAAAAATGATAGTAATCCATAAATCTGCATAGAGGTATTAGCTGAAACTATAGGAATGAGTGAAATTTGTGAAGGATGGGAAATGGGAGGATAGTGGGAGGAAAAGGAAAGAAGGAAAAGGGAAGAGGGGAAAGAAGGACAAAATATTGGCACTTAATAAACCTAATGATATGGGAAGAACCAACATAAAAGACAAAGAATAACTTATTATGTTATCACCCCTTCTATGAACAACTACCACCATCACTCAACCTTTTAGGTTATCCCAGGCTCAAAGTGATCTATGATCCTGTACCCCTTAAACTCTAGACCTTGAGTCTCCACAGCTGTTTATCTTTACTATACAATCAAATCAAATGCATTTGCTAAAATGTCATAGCAAGAACAAGAGCAACAAAATATTCCCTCCCCAAATGTGGGATTTATTCTACAACAAATATACAATGTCACTTGTAAAACTGGGGATACAAATAATTAAAAGGAATATGCTAAAGGTCACAAAAAGAGCAAAGGCTATTCATACTTGCAAGCACTACAAGACTCTGATTTATTTTTTCTTTGCAGAGTATGCTCATAGGACTCTTTCCAAGGTATAATGTATCTGCTAAATGTACCTGCTTTAAAACAGACTCACGCCTATAATAATATGATATGTATAGTTATTTTTATACTATGACACTTGATCTGGAAAATTTATTGAACTTCCATTATATTTTCAATGGAGAAACATATGGCACATATGTTCAACAGGTTTGCAGTGCACAGTATATAAAGAACAACAAAGAAAAATCCAAGTAAAAGATATCATCCAACAAAAATATTGTTAAAAAGAAAGATGGTCTGGCCACTCAGTGAAAAGAAAGGATGATAACCTTCATACTTAGTACAATTCCCTGATACATAGTCAGGGTTAAAAAAAAAAAAAGCTTGTTTATGGACTATGGCTAGAATGAACTCTTTGTTTTTTTCAAGCTACCCTTTCCTTCATGAATCCTTCCCTAAATATCTCAGTTAAAGGTGACTTCTTTCTTAGAGTCCTTTATTAAGAATTGTCTTTTCTTTTTGTCATAATCTACCTCTCATTAGAATTAGTTGTCTCCTTTTTTATGCTCCCACTACCATTAGAAATATGTTAAAAAAAAAAAAACCTTTTTGCTGGGAGGATCTATCTTTTGTTATTTCTATTATCTAGTATAATATCTTGTAGACATTCAAAATGTTTTAATGGATCTTCAATTTTGTCTATTAGGATATTCCCTCCAATGGTACATATCACACCCCATTACCTGCCTTCTGCATTTCTCATTCATATTTTATTGCAAGTTTTCCAGTATAGGACATTATCAGTCATGCCCTCCCCCTCCCCCTACACCCAAAATAAACTCTCTAAGAACATGGTTAGCATTCCATACTTCTCATTTGGCTCATGTTGGCTCCCAACACAGTATTCTCAAAGAGTAAATATTCAATATCTATTTGTTGATTATTATTATTATTATTATTATAACAGTAGTATGCTTCCTATTAAGGAAATATTCAACTCTATCTTTCATCTTCAGGCTATTAACTGGAAAGCTCAGAATAAAAGACTATGGAAGCATTTTCCTTACTCTTTCAGACTCCTGGGCTTCTAGAATTTTTCTGTTTTCTAAACTTATCTCCCCTTTATCCTCTATTCTTTCTTCTCACATCTACTTTTCTTATAAAGACACCAGACATAGATTTTCGATACTCCCTTCTATATATAATGAATTCTTCCTCACAGCTCTATTAACAAGAAGTTCAAACTGTCTTTGGTTTAGGAAAAAAAAAACCTTTCCCCTGGTACAAAGTCTAATAACTATCCACCTTAGCCTTAGACTACAAATCTCTAAGAACTACCTACCTCCATTTCTGAAGATGACAAATTGTCTTATTTTAGATTAATACATGCACAATCATATTAAACATACTTCTAGATTAGCAATGTCATGGGAAAAAATGAATCAAAACAAAAGGGAAAATTTAAAAAAATACTTAAAGTGAAAATATTATGTTTTAATCTGCATTCAGATTACATAGCTCTTTCTTTGAATGTAGATGGATTTACCATCATGGGTCTGTTGAAATTCTTAGATTATCGTATTGCTGAGACAAGCTAAGTTTGTCAAAGCTGATCATTGTACAATATTGCTATTACTATGTACAATGTTCTAGTTCTACTCACATCACTCAGCATCAATTCATGTAGGTCTTTCCAGGTTTTTCTGAAATCTGCCTGCTCATCATTTCTTATAGAAAAATTATTCATTATATTCATATACCACAACTTGTTCAGGCATTCCCCAATTTCCCCTTAATTTCTAATTTTTGTCACCACAAAAAGAACTGCTTTAAATATTTTTGTATGTGTGGGTCCTTTTTTCCTTTCTTATGATCTCTTTAAGATACAAATCTAGGAGTGCTATTGCTACACCAAAAGGTTTCCATAGTTATATAGCTTTGGACATTGTTTCAAATTACTTTCTAGAATGGCTGAATCAGTTCATAACTCCAACAACAATGAATCAGTGTCTGGAATCCTCCTTACTTAATGTGATCTCCCTCAACCATTCCTATCTCATACCTTTCCTCTCACATTATTTTCCTCTCCCAGTGCTCACCAAAACCTAGATTTCTTTTGGGAAAACCATACCCCTTGACATTTCCAGGATTGGCTACTTCTTTTTTTCATATTCCTTGACATATAAGAAGAAGAAAAAAGTGGAAAACACTTTATTTCCTACTGTCTCTTTTAGACCACCTCTCTGCCATGCCTATACTTCTATCTCTTTCTATATTCATGTTGTTATCTCTGGCTCCTCAGTGCCATTCTCCCTCCTTTCTGATAAGTTCCTTGATTCTTATCTCTCCCTTTTAAATGCCCTGTCATGCTAGGTTCTCAGTATATTCAAATTCCATGACCTTTATATCCAGTCTTCTTCAACTATCAACTATGTCATAAGCTAGACATTTCCCTCATTAACATTGAATTTGTCCCCATTTTCCCAGAAGGCCTAGTTTTACTCTTTTTCAGGAATTCTGTCTTTGATAAATAGGAAGATTATAAATTTTCAAGAAGAGTTTAGACAAGAAGGAAATTTTATATGACAGAAATGCATGAAATAGATTATTGGGAAAAGAGAATATGCAGCTAATTTTTGTTTCTAAACCTTTGTGATATGGACCCCACTGAAGTCTCTTAAAAATAATGTTTTTAGAATCATATAATTAAATACAATTACAAAGGAAATCTATCAAAATGTATTTTTAAAATTTCTGTAAATTTTTAAAAATTACCTTTATGGATTCTGGTTCTGGAATCCCTGATTCAGAAATTGAACATTATTGCAGAAATTTCAGTAGTAAGGAAGGTATAATGAGATTTCTTGACTTTCAGTACTAGGAGACAAGTATACTAATAAAATCATCACTGGTGTCCCCTATTTAAATTTACCTTGTTTAAATAGCCATAAAAAGGCAATGTTTACCAAATCAGGAAAATTTGGTTCATCTCTAGATTATAAAAGGAAGTCTAAACTCCAAATCTAAAAGAACAGTTTTTTTATCTCCAAATTAAATGGTCCCTGTTCTTTTTTATAATTAATTACTTAAGTCAAACATATAAAAAACCTTCAATTTTTTGTGAGTTGTACCATGATTTTGATTTCTCAGTCTCTGTTAAAATTTTTTATATTTCTTTAAAAATTCTTCATATGTCATTCAGCTAGCAGGGGTTATTAAATTTTTCACAGTTTTGAGGTTTGCAATCTGATTTTAAAAAGTTTAAAGAGCATAAGCAAGAGTGTGATTAGGAAGTTTGGATTAGTCACTATTAATTTAGGCAGTATGCCAAAGATGAAGAGTAGCTCTTCATTCATATATTCATTCATCCTTTCCAAAAAATATGTGAAAGTAACAGTACTTGAGTATGTCAGTGAACTTATTAAGGGCCTACTATGTTCCAGTCAAGCATATTCCATATACACTGTGCCAAATATATTCAAAAGGTCTACCAAACAGCACCACAAAAATCCCTAGACTTTGGGCATCATGTAGCAGTTGGTATTTTATTAAATTAGAGCAGCTCAGATCTATCTGTTAACCTTTCACTTTTTGGCTTCAGTTTCTCTGCTGGAGCAGTGCAGAACTGTGATCAGGTACTCTCCTCATTGGTAACTTCTAGAAACAAATCATATTTAAGCTAATGAGAAAGGTCCAAATGTCTAAGGATTTGGGGGATATAAACTCAATTCTCTAGGGTTGAAGAGGGACCCAGATTATAAGGAACAGAAAAGAAAGTATGTCTTGTTATAAAAATGTATAAAAATCCACTTTTTCATTCCCATGGTGAAATAAAAATTCATGTGGGTATTGTATTTAAATAGTAGAAAAGATAAGTAAGAATAAATGGAAGGGGGCAACTAGGTAGCGCAGTGGATAGAGCACCAGCCCTGAAGTCAGGAGGACTTGAGTTCAAATCTAGTCTCAGACATTCCCTAGCTGTGTGACCCTGGGCAAGTCACTTAACCTCAATTGCCTCAGCAAAAAAAAAAAAAGAATAAATGGAAGTTGAGGCAGCTAGATGGCACAGTGGATAAAGCACCAGCCCTGAAGTCAGGAGGACCTGAGTTCAAATCTGCTCTCAGACACTTAACACTTTTTAGCTGTGTGATCCTGGGAAAGTCATTTAACCTCAATTGCCTCAGCAAAAAGCAAATAATAATAAATAAATAAATAAATGGACGTCATGAAGACCTAAGTTCAAACCTGATCTCACACATTTAACTAGCTCTGTGATCCTGATCAAGTTGCTCAATCTCTGTATGCCTCAGTTTCTTCAATTCTAAAATGGGAATAGTAATAGAATCTACTACACAGGGTTGTTCTGAGGATCAAATGAGATAATATTCATACAGTACTTAACACAGTATATGTCATATAGCATGTGCTTAATTAATACTCATTTCCTTCTGCTCCCTTCCATGTTGGTACCCAGATGTTACCAAATAATTGTAATCTTTAAATATGATTACAGCTCCATAGAATGTAAGCTATCAGAGGACAGAGAATATATTTGTGTCTTTGTATTTTCAGATCCTAGCATAGTGCCTTACACATAGTTGGTACTTAGTAAATGTGCACTGCAATACCACAAAAATAATAATTTTCATAGACATCACTGATTTAATTTACTCAGTATGATATACTCTCATTACTAATTCAAATAAGTAATAGTCATAATCCCTGCAATAGAACTTTGGGAAAATTGTTTTCATATTTCTGAAAAAAGTATTTGGGGAAATATTGAAATTCACGTAGGCATTAATATTCATCTTGCTCATATTTTGTTTTACTTAATGCTTAATTCTGTTAAAGCTTTTCAAAGAATCTATTTGTTCAATTCTGATCATTTTAGTGCAAATTTTTTGAGAAAGGGAAAATTATATTGAATCACCATAGAATAATTTACTGACATTATATTACAGTTTTTTCTCCTTCTTTCCTTATATACACACACACATATATATATATACATATGTATGTATATATAAACATACATATGTTTCAAAGGAGTCATTTACTTTTCCACTAAGACTCAGTAGATATGGTTAGATAATTAACTTCTGTATTTTTCCTTCAGCTGTATAGACTACAGTTAACCTATTTATATTTCTTAAATTTCTGCATTCATTTAAATAAAAATGTAAGCATGGCCAAGTAAAACACCAATGTGGTAAAGTTGGGTTCCAGCAAGAGAACAGAAACCAGCTCTGCACGTACAAGTGAAAGAGGCCTAAGCAGACTTTCAGCTACTCTATCCTGCCTCCATGAACTTGAAATGAAATTATAATAATGGGGGGAGGATTAAAAGCATAACAATAAAATAAAATGCTGAAGATTTATATTAATTTAGGAATAAAAGAGTCTCAAATATGGATTCTTCACTTTAAAAGTGAAGAATTTGAAAATTCTAGTATTCAAGACACTCAAGAGACTTAAAATTTGGGGTGATGACTATTGACAATGATCCAGATATCATCTAATCAAGTAAACAAGGATTTATTAATGTTTACTATGCTCCAGACATTGTGCCTAAGCAGTAGCAGTATAAGGGAAGGTAAAAGTAGTCTTTGTCCTCAAGAAGCTCACATTCTAATGTATGGATATAATAAGATAATAAGCTGGAGATAATAAAAAATTACCGTATACATATAAGATCTATAAAGAATTAAATTGGTAGTCTTCTCAGAGAGAATCCATAGAACTTCTCTGCTGATTTTCTCTAGGTCACCAACGATCTCCATGAAAATCTCACCTCATAGGTGACAAACCACAGCATGACTGTGTGCAAAGAGCAAACAAACATTTTAGGGAGTTTACTCAAGACAGAGGAGATATAGAACAAAAAATGGAAGAGCAGAGATGGATTAGAATTGCAACAATATTAAAGAACATTGCTTTGTCCACTTGAGACAGTCTTTCCAATTTTATTAACAGCATCTTACTTCCTTTTCTTCAAAATTAGTAGGCTGGACTAGATGATATCAATAGTTCCTTCCAACTCCAAATCTTTGATCTTTTGCTTTACAATGCTGATGAAAATGCTGATGACAGACCATTAATCCTGAGCTAAAAGGGACCTCAAGATCAGGGTCATTCAATTGATTCTCTTTAGAATAGTTGGAACATCATTAACCCCATTTCTAGATAAAACAACTAATGAATAAGTAAATGAATGATTCAGGGAATTAACTGTAAAATTCAAACCATAAGAGCTATTTGGTTTTCATTATCTGAGTATTTTACTTGAATGTTGCTTTACTGTTATTGTTCTTCTGAATTACTTAGATAATTGCAGTACTTCAGTTTATACATACAGCAAAAATAAATTTTATTGATGATTAGATCACAATATCTACCAGTTTAAAATCCATTTTTTATATTTCATTATATTAAATTATTTTTAAAGTACTGAGGAAAGGGGTAAAAAGGGAGGCATTTTAAAATGTAGTCAGAACTATAGAGTTCCTCTTTTAGGAAAGCAGTCTCCTGTAAGTAGTAGCTTCCAAATTGTTGCTAAAAACATATAACAATCCTAAAATGTGAATAGCCTATTGGGGAAAAACATTAATTAATATTCAAGGTATCATGTAGTTTAGCTTTCTTCTCATTTTAAATATAAAAGCATTATAAACAAGTACGAGTCTTTGCTTCAGTAGCTTCACTAGAAAGAAAATCCAAGATTTAAGTAGTGATAATACCTTATGTTACTTTCATTCAGGTGACTAAAATCTCTGATGCCTAATATTTAAGTTGATGCCAAGGTCTGAAGCTAACTTGAACAACTAGAGCATAGACAGAAGCAAAAAGTCTCATACTAGTTACATAAAATCTTCCCTATTGGTTTGAATTAGGATAATATTTTTCATATTTCAAAATATTTATAAAACTCCATGATTTCACTAGGATGACTCATCATTTCATCAATATTAACTATAGTCCTGGCTAGGAATCTGTAAGGGCATAAGAATTAAACAATAACTAAGAATCTTTATCATTATGGTATATACCCAGTAGGATGCCTACCCTAAATTCTATATTATTTTAAATCTTGATTGTAATAAAAATTCTCATGTTTATTAATCTCTTATACAAATTAGTTACTGAATTCATAATGATGTTTTTAAAAGTTACATCATTATTGAGATAAATCAATCATAGATATGTGCTTTCTCTCTGAGTTATATCACTTATATCACTTTTCTGCTCCTGAAGAAAGTATCTCTTAGGCTTAGACTAACAGATGCTACCATCCACCTAGTGGCAGCCTCCAAGATTTCAGGCAAAAATGTAGTAGAAAATAATTAACTGCCTGGGATTCTGAAATCAAATCCATTTCAGTGCCAGGAAAAATCAGATCATAATAGATTTAGAGATAAAAGAAACCTTATGTGTCATCTAGTACAACTCCCTCATTTTTTTTTACAAAAGGAAGATTGGACCCAGAGGGAAGTAACTTGTCTAATGTTTGGTCTGACTTTGGTTTTAATATTATAACGCACCAAGTCTCATCTAAATCTTTCCAACCTATGTTTTTTTAACCTATCTACTATGTCTGAAATGTTATCCCTGCCTCCACGTATCCATCTATTAAAGGTCTCTAGCCATGTGTCAAAGTTCATTGTAATGGCCAATTTTCCTTGGATTCCTCCTTCCCTCAATTAAAAGAAATGTTTCTGTCTCTCTCTGTCTATATCTTTCTCCCTTTTTGTCTCTCTTGCCCTCATTTTATATTTCAATGCATTATCTTTGCATTTTCTTTTGAACTTAACTGTATTCTATTTCATATTATAGCTATTTGTATTTGGCTTTAGTTTTCCTACTAGTGTGAAAGCTCCTTTAGGTTGGGGACTATAATCACCTCTCTGTAAACACCTTCCATCTTTCTCTTTTTACTTGTTTCCTAGTTAGTGTTACAGTGTTCTCTTGTATGACATCTACCCAGTCAATCCATGCAGAACATGGGAGTTCCCTTTTCAAAAGTGGAAGTCATTCAGAAATATCACACCAAGACTACAGGATCAGATAGATACATTAAAAATGCTATCATACATATCCATACATCGTAGTCGCTTAATAAACATTTGTTAAATGTATTGAATTTTCCATTTCCCTTTTCTTATAAGAAGTGATCAAATAACCACAAAACATCTCTGATCTCCTTTATAAAAAGGTACAGATAAATTTTAAATGGTTACTTTTTTGATATTCATGTTTTTAAAAAAAAGTATACTTAATGATGTCTTTATGTGTTTTTAAAATAATGACATAACACAACACTCCTAACTTAATTACAACAATCTCAATGTGTGTTTCCTACTAAGGATTCAAAAGGATTTCTGAAAAAGAACCAGCTCTCTCTTTTTTATATTTATTTTAAAAACACTTTTCATTCAGCTAATTTAGGTCAATTCAACAGATATTTATTAAGTCTCTTCTATGGGCAAAACACAGTGTTCTGAGTACTGGCTACTCAGCCAGTCATAGCTTCTTTCTCTTGATAGTTTTTGATGTGAACTTTCTTGTTTTTTTTTTCTTTTTTAAAGAACCTTGAAAACTTTTCTTCCCAAACATGTGATGTAACTTAACGACTATGTCTTGGGAGTGCTCTCCTACATTTAGGCACTGAGAAAACTTGGCAGAGGAGCTGCAGGGTAAGTCAAAGACAGAACTTTGAAACTGACTTCTCTTTCATGGGGGTCTTTAGAAGTCCCCCCACGCCCATCTAGATTGCCCTTCTTAGGTACTGGCCAGCTCTGCCTGCGCTTCTATGATAGGCTCTGTCTTCACTTTTTAAAATACCAGCAGGCTCCTTGTGGGTGGGATCAAATGACTGCCCTACTCCCTTCACCTGTGAAATTTCAGAGTCTATTTGAAAAGGACCATTGTTTTCCAGGAATGCCAGGCCCAGTCCAGGAAAGAAAGTCTTCATTTCAACAGGAATTTGGAGCCTGCCTGAGAAGGCCAGCCAGTTACTTGGTGAAAACTATGGCAATTCATTCAAGTTCTGAACAGTTACACTATCTGGGCCTCAGCCTTTTACTTTCAACTCCTGAGCTTTAAGACAAATGCGTTTTTATCACAGGGATATGTGTGCCTCGGTATATGGGGGAGTGAGAGGGTAGGAAGTGATGAATGCAAGTGTGGACTTGTGTGTAGGTAGAGAGGAGAAAAGCCCTCACTACAAGTGCTGGGCCCTAGCCATCAGTAAGAGACATAAGTTTCTCTGTTCTAACTCCTGTCCCCTACATTTACAGCACTTAAGTGCATTCATGTGAATAAGCTCATATGTTTAACAAGCGTTCTGAAAGGGGCTCCCAATAAAATATATTTGTACAGGAATACAAAACAAAGATACAGTGTTTGTATTCAGGACCTAGACAGAAGACCCCTGTCTTGAGCAAATTAAAAATAATTTCCAAAGTAAAGGCAGGACTAGAAGCTGACAGAAAGCTCTGATTTTTTTTTCAACCACTTGATACCTGGGGCCTACAGTCAAACCTTTCTTGTGAGGGTCCACAGGGACTGGCTAGTGGTTTTACTATCTGAGGTTCCCACTGTTTAGACTTCTGACATTTTCTACAAAATGGCTTGGGCATTTTCCAAGACTGACAGATTCCACTAATAAAGTGTTTCACTTTTCAATCTTTATTAAGGAAATCTGCCTTTGCTCCCTCAGAAACTTCAAAGCGGCATTCAATGAACACTGGTCAAAATGTGAAACATAAAAATAAGTCCTAGCCTAGCATCTTGAACTTAAAAGTAAGACATTCATGCCTATATGTGTTTATTATTAAACCAGGAGGTAGGATGGTAGTGGTGCCAGACCCTAAGTTTGGGGATGGAGTGTGCAAATATATTTTCAATGGAAAAGGCTGACCTGATTATGAACTGATAACTTTATATACTATTACTCCACATCCAAAGACTTTGAAAAGTTTTACTTTTCCCTACATCTACTCTCCCAATACTGATTTCATTCTTTATTCAATAGTAATATTCTGCTACTTGGTTGTAAACTGACTGCTGTCTACTTGTTTCCTAAAAATGTAAGTAGATTTATATAGAACAAATAACACCTAATGAAGATCATTACAGTGAAGGGGATGACATTTTTGCTTCTTTTCTCCTATTGGTATTTCCTGTGATTTCGCAGGGAGGAAAAACCATGATGTGGTAACATTATTAGCCATAGGACCCTGGCATGGCCAATGTACAAAAGGAAGCTTGTCCTTTGGGGACCTGGTTTTGAATCAGTTACAGCCAACAGAAAAATACTCTTTTGTAGCTGCTAAAGTTCAGGAATGAATTCTGGCAGTCTAACCTAATTCCCTAAAGCAGAGTCCACATTACCAACCTCCAATTGGCAGGCTTAACTTGTAATTCCCATTAGGGCTGGGGGGAATGAATGGATTTCGTTGAGGTGTCCTGAGTCATCTACAGAGTGGCTGGTCTGTGTACAGAATTTCTTCCTTTAACCTTCCCAAAGGTGTCATTCAGAGAAAAATGAAGCTTATAGCCTGATGGCTACCCAGGGGCATGCCAGAGTTGTTTTTTAAAGGTAATGAAGGAACACTTTATTTTTCTTTATCTAAAATAAAGTATGAGTAGAAAATATTCTTCTTATATCACTTTTTTATTTCATTTCCTCTTCCTAACATCATAATGAATAACTGGTTATAATTCAATTAAATAAAAATTATTGAGCAATTACTTTGTGCTTAGCATTGAATAAGGCAGCTCCTGCCTTCAGAAAGTTTTTATTCTTTCTCTAAGGGAAATTCCATTTATTCAAACAAAAGAATGCATGATAGATATGAAACAGATACAGTATAATTGGGGAGGTATTAAAAACTTAGGACAAAGGTAAGAATCTATTGGCTAAGCAATTATTAAAGCTTGGTACTGAACACTGATTCCTACTCTGACAGGATGACCCATAGTTAGTAGATTTACTTGATTTTTTTTTTGCTAGAACCAAGGGAAATTTTTTATTCAATTTTTAACAAATAGAAAATTGATTTGATAATAAGAATTGCATAATGGAAAGAATACTAGAATTTGCAATTAGAAGCTCTGGGCGAAGATATCTGTTCTGCTATTTAGTATCCAAGTGACAATGACAAAGTCACCCATCTCTCTTTTGGTCTGTTTGCTCATCTATAAAAGGAAAAGTTTCAAATAGATAAATGAATCTAATACCCCTTCCAATTCAAAATCCTACAATTATTCCTGCCTCTATCCCTACCAAGACATAATAATTATTTCTCAATAATTGTTATAGAATGATTTTTGAAGGAGATTTTATTATTGCTGTTTTACTTGGTTTTTGAATCAGACCTTTGACATCACAGCTACAGAGAACTTTTGAGGGGAAAAAAAACCTTATCAATGCAAACCTATCAGCACCATCTCAACAATTTATACCAGAGCTTCCTTAGGTACTGAGAAGTTAGGTGGTTTGTCTAGGGTCATATCTATAAGCCTTCAAATTAGCATTTTTTAAAAAATGTCAATCCTTTTTTACCTTTTTAATATATGCCTTTTATTTTTCTCAGAAATTTACTCACAACTCTTATCCCCAATTTCTCCCATTCTCTTCTTTCTTATGTCTTCAGCCACTGTCTGGAATAGGAAGATGGGATAAGATCAAAGCACAATAAGTATAATGGAACATGTGCCACTTCAGCTTCAGAGAATCATTCTTGTTGCTTTTGGTAGAGCATAAGAAGAGCAGAATAAGATGCCAAAAATATAAGAATCCCACCAAAAGCTAAGTCAACCACTAGGTTTAATTGACCAGTTTTCTATCTTTCTATCCAAAGCAACTAATTTCTAAAGAAAATCCTCCCCCTTGCTTTTGTTTTTACTCTAGCAGTCCATTCACTGATCTATTCTGAACCAATAAATGACCCATGGTCATACCCAAGTTCACCAGGAATCTCTATCCTAAAATCAATCATAAGCTTAAAAAATCATAGCTACTCTATTACATAAGACACTGGTATAATAGCCTATGCTTTCTCTCCCATTTATTGAAAGAAATATAAAGGGTAGAGTTAAGGTAGAGATAAAGAGACAGCCATCTAACAAAATTCACATTGAAAAGTTGGATACTTTCAACTTTTCTATTGTCCTACCAATATTTCCCCACAAGCAGCCTAGAAGACTACTCAGAGATGTATAAATGAAAGCCCAAACAATGGTTACTTTACAAGTGGGCCCTTTAATTGATCACGGCTGTGTTTAGAGAAGCAGAAGAAACTACACAAAATAATACAATGCCTTCAGTTTTTAAAATGCTGCGTAAGTTCAGGGCAAAGGAGGTCCATAATTATCTCCACTGAATTTGCCTTTATTTCTGCGAGTTATTTATTAAAAAATATGACAAAGCTGCACTAACTTTTTAATTAAATTTGTAGCTTGTATGGGGATGAGAGATAAGGGAAGATACCTGATTTTCATGAATGCATATGCTAAAGAGCACGTGAGATCCAAATATTAAAGCATGAGAGAGAAGAATAAATAATAAGCACTTCCTCGTATCCCCCTTCACTCAGGCCATCATTTCTGTCAGTTTCCTGAGATCATCACAAAATTCTAGGATTTTTTTAAACTGGTCAAAGTTAACTCATCTAAACCAAGTCATTTTGGGCATTTGTATTGGTTTTTTTTAATTGACTCAAAAATGAATTTACCTTCTCAGATATTTGCCTGCTTGTTGAAATTAATTAAAATAAATCCAGTGACTTCATTCATTTATTTAGAAAACTGGTAGATCATGAACAGTTGAAGGAATTTAATTGGAAATTGAAAGGCTTTCTATTTGTCTGCAAACAGTGACCTCTACAGGTCAAACTACCACAAAAATAGGATTTTCAATTCTGGGAACTTGAATAAAAGATGATTTATTCAAGGAAGAATCATGTTGTGACTTACAGCATTAGCTTTAAAAATGCATTAGACCATCAAAGCCATTTTATCCTTTGAATTGTTAAGCCCCGCCTGAATCAAACATTCTCTGATAAATCATTCTTCAGAGCTGCTGACTCCAATTTCAAAAGGCAGTGTTAACCTGACAAGCTCTTGGCCCTTATTTTCAGCTAGGATTAATGAACTGTGATGGCTATGGTCTAGAATTCACCATGATGATATTGAAATATTTGATTTTTGTTTTAATGAAAATTAGTCAAGTAACCTAGGAGAATTACTTTAGAATGCAAATATATGAGCCTGAAAGTGGATGTCCATCAAACAATGAGTACTTATTAAGTGTTGGATAAGTGGCAAGAACTGTGTAGGCATTGAAAAGATAAAGACAAAAATAGGTCTTGCCCTGAGGGAACTTACATTCTCTAAGGAGAGACAAGTACATTTATATACAAACTCAAAATATTTCCAACTTGGTTGTTATTCTTTATTCTCAAAGAGAACCAAAATGACATCACTATGTTTGAGTTAAGTTACAGTGTATCCAACTGCAGCTGATCAGACCAATAGGAACTCAGAATGTTCTAACACAGTTTGAGCACAAATAGTCAATGTCAATATTTGGGAAGAATTCTCTAATTTTGTGCATTTCATGTTTCCTTTGAGCTGCTTCAATTCTGCTTTGCTCATAGAGAACAGTATCTTCTCTGATGACAGCAAGCCATGCCGGGCAGTCCTATCCCAATATTTCCCCTATCATGAAACCTGTTTGAAAGTTCTTCAAAGACAGCTTGAAAGTGTTTCTCTATCACTTATTCTAACCACCATGTGAACACTTGTCCAGTGTAAATTCTCCATAAAATAGTCCAATGTGGCCAATCCAACAGTTGAGCTCTCTGCAGTAGAATTTGAATGCTTTGCAGTTTAGTTCTAGAAAAAACTTAATTCTCTCATATTTTATCCTATTAGGAGATCTTCAGAATTTTCCTAAGATGATTTAAATGTATGTGATTCAGTTTCCTGGCATGTTGCTATACTTTTCAGGTTTCAAAGATATAAAACAATGAGTTCAGCACAATGGCTCACCTTTAGTTTGGTAGTCACTTTAACACTTCTTTTCTCCCACACTTTCTTTCACACTCTCCCAAACACTGAGCTAGCTCTAGCAATTCACTTGTGTACATCCAAGGAAAGTATACTGCCAAGGTTAGTGAACATATCCACAGGATCTAAAATTTTTCCATTTGCTGTAACTTATGGTTCCACCTAAGGATGCTACAGTGTGGATTAGTGGAGGACTTCAGTTTTCTTGATGTTTCACTCAGGGCTGTTATTTGTTGCTATATGCAGAGTTCCCTCACAATAAGAGCTGTTCATCTTTCACATCTACTGGATTTTTTGTTGTCTATGAATGTGTGCACATTGCATGTATCAGTGGTAAGTAGAATCATATTTTCCATACATTTTATACATTTTTTTTGTATTTTGACTGCAGAGTGTGATAGTCACCTGCTGCAGTAATCAGGCCAATGCTGGGTAAGAAGACAATTTTTAGGGCAACTTTTCTAGCTCCATCCTCACATCAGGAAGTGAATAGTGCAGTTGTTAAAAGGTTGCTCAGACAGAGGGCTGACAAATTCCACTGCTGTTTCCAGTGAGAAAAAATGAGCCTATGGCCTGAGCTGCCTAGGTGCAAGGTTCTGAATACAATCCAGTGTATCTGAATCTGCTTCTTCATCACTTGTTCATTGCCACAGAACTTTGAGATAAGTAAAAATAGTAAAATGGCATGCATAAATTGGATTTAAGTGATACAGAGTTGCATGAAGTCATCAGCCTCACTCTCTCTTCCAGAGTAATCACTAGCCAAACAAAATTATTATTCTCATTCACCCTTTCCACCAGGTGAAGTATTTACAATTTGGGGTTAGATATCCCCCTAAGTTCCTTATGTGTTTGAGACCCTTCAGTTACCCCTAACCTGATTTAGCCTATCTGTCAAAAGTTTACTGGGATGTGGCTATTGAGCATACTATAGATTCTTAGAGCTACTGAAGAGAGTTAGGTAGATCACGTGGACACCAAAGTTGAAAAGATGTTCTGAAAAGGGTTCAGTAGCCCTCATACCAAAGGTACTAGTCTTCATTGAATACAATCTTTACCCCATGCATAAAGTAAATTAATTGAGAGGCACTCACTAGCAGTTAGAGAGATTAATAAAAAAGGAGAACCTTAAGCTGAACTTTTTTTTTCATGTTTCACAATGTAAGGTTTATTTTCCATTTACAGTCTATTGCTTCTCAACCAAAGGAAGAATATATGTTGAAAAACCAATCTTCTAAAATGAGGATTGATGATAATACTTATAAAAATTCTTTTGAAATTGTTAGTTTTCTTTTCAGAAATATACTAATTGTATAAGTTGCTCTATTTCTGCTTATAGAGAAATAATTCGACAATGTAAAAATGTTTTAATGTGAGTTCAAATTTTGATTAAGCAAATTAGTATCTGTGACCTTGAACAAGTCACCTATACTTTCTCAGATTCTTGTTTCCTTTTGTATTAAATGATGAAGCTGGGCCCAGTGCATGGCTAATAAATGTTTGATTAATTTTCAAAATTGCCTCCAAGGTTCCTTCCAATTCTAAATCTAGTATATTATAATCCTTCTTTACTATGTATCCCTTTATAAAAGTTTCACACATTTCTCTGAATTCTTCAAAATTGCTATTTCTTGGGGGGCGGAGCCAAGATGGCAGAGTGAAAAAGTGACTCTCTGTGTCCTCGTCCATTCTTCTCTCAAATCAACAATAAAATAAGCCTCTGAACTGATCTTCAAGTCAACGAATCCAGAAATATTTGGACACTGCTTGCAGATATCTCTGAAGAACTTCATATCAGGTCTGTTTAACTCGGGCAGAGGGGTAAGCTGCTTACTTGGTGCAGCCCAAAAGTGAGGGTGGGACTCAGCTCAGCCTGGTAGAAACTCCAAACTCCAAACACCTGGAGTTTATCTGAGGCACTCGGGACACTCTGCCCTGATTGGGGGCAGGTGTTCTGGCAGATTTGCCTTTTTTAAAGGAGTAATTAGGGCAAAGTCCTAGCCCCCAACTGCCCAGCACATTAAGTTAATTAGCAGAATTGCCACTGCTTCTCTAGCCTTAAACAGAACCCCACAGTGTCTAAAAAAATGAAGAAGCAAAAGAGAGCTCTCACCATAGACAGCTTCCATCAAGAGAAAGAAGGGCAGAACCCAGATCCTGAGGTTCCTTTAGACAAAACTCAAGAGGAAGTCATCAAGAACCATCACTGGTCCCCCTTTCAAAAGGCCTTTCTGGAAGATTGCATAAAGAATCTCAAAAGAGAGCTGTAGGATAAATGGGAAAATAAACTGAAATCAGTGCAAGAAGGATACAAAAACTTGCAAGAAGGATATAATGCCCTGCAAAAGAGATATAAAAAAGACAACAATTTATTGAAAAACAAAATTGGTGAATTGGAAATAGACAATAAGGCACTGAAAAATAAAATTAGTGAGGTAGAAAAAGAGTGCAATGAACCAATTGGCTAGTTACAAGAGTAGCTTAAAAAGGTAACTGAGGAAAACACCACTTTTAAAATAAGAATTGAACAAATGCAAGTGAATGACTCAATAAGACTACAAGAATCAGTCAAACAAAAACAAAAAAATGAAAAAAATAGAAGAAAATATGAAATATCTCCTAGGAAAAACAACTGACTTGGAAAATAGATCTAGGAGAGAAATCTAAGGATTGTTGGACTTCCTGAAAGCCATGATGAAAAAAAAGAATCTAAACACTATCTTCCAGGAAATCCTGAAAGAAAACTGCCCTGAGGTTGTAGAACCAGAAAGCAAAATCACCATTGAAAGAATTCACCAATCATCTCCTGAAAGAGACCCCAAAATTAAAACCCCAAGGAATATTGTGGCTAAATTTAAGGACTATAGCACCAAGGAAAAGATTCTGCTAGCAGCTAGAAAGAAACAATTCAAATACCGAGGATCAATAATTAGAATCACACACGATCTGTCAGCCTCCACATTGAAGGATCAAAGGGCCTGGAACCAGATATTCCAAAAGGCAAAGGAACTTGGATTACAGCCAAAAATAACCTATCCAGCTATAATGAGCATTATCCTCCAGGGAAGAAGATGGTCATTTAATGATGTAAGTGCATTTCACCTATTTCTAATGAAAAGACCAGATCTGAACAAAAAATTCGACCTCCAAACACAGAACTCGAGAAGCATAAAAAGGTAAAAAGGAAAGGACCCTTGTGAACTTTATTTCTACTATGGGGATACCTAAAGTTTGGGGGTATAATTAACTAGATATTACTTTGAAAATATGAAAAAGAAAACTAGAGGGGGAAAGGTTATCATACTGGGAAAAAGAGGGAAAAAGTGGTAAAATAAGATTTTTAAAAAAGGAGGTAAAAAGAAGGTAAAATCTCATGAAGAGGCAAAGAAAACCTAGTATAATTGAGAGAAAGAAGGGAGGGAGATGAGCATTGTGTAAATTTTACTCTCATCAGTTTGGGCTCTAAAAGTGTATATCAGACACTTGATTTCACAGAGAACCTTGTCTGTTGCTAGAGGGAAGTGGGAGGGAAAGGAGGAAAAGAAAGGGATAAACTAATAGAAGGGAAAATAGAAGAATAATGGGAAAGGAATAAAAAAGCGGGGAGGGGATGTAAAGGGTGGAGGACTATTTGGGGGAGGGGTCATCAAAAGCAAAATACTGAGGAGGAGGGAAGGGAGAAAGGGGAAAGGAAAGAGAAAAAAATAACTTGGGTAAATAAGATGGCAGGAAATAAAGAATTAGTTATTCTAACTATGAATGTGAATGGGATGAACTCTCCCATAAAGCGGAAGCGGATATCAGACTGGATTAAAAACCAGAATCCCACAATATGTTGTCTACAAGAAACACATCTAAAACATAGTGACACATATAGGATGAAGGTAAAAGGCTGGAGTAGAACCTATCATGCTTCAGGTGAACAACAACAACAACAACAACAGCAACAAAAAAAAAAAAAAAACAGGGGTAGCAATCCTTATGTCAGATCAAGTAAAAGCCAAGATGGATCTAATCAAAAGGGATAAGGAAGGAAACTGTATTTTACTAAAGGGTACCATAGATAATGTAGCAATATCAATACTAAACATATATGCACCAAGTGCAATAGCATCCAAATTCCTAGGGGAGAAATTAAGAGAGATGCAAGAAGAAATAGACAACCAAACTATAATAGTGGGGGATCTCAACCTTTCTTTCTCAGAATTAGATAAATCAAACCACAAAATAAATAAGAAAAAACTAGGGAGGTAAACCAATTGTTAGAAAACTTAGGTATGATAGATCCATGGAGAAAACTGAATGGAGACAGTAGGGAGTTTACTTTTTCCCCAGCAGTCCATGGAACTTATACAAAAATTGACGATGTGTTAGGGCATAAAACCCTCAAAATCAAATGCAGAAAGGCAGAAATATTAAATGCATCTTTTTCAGATCACGATTCAATAAAAATCACATGCAATATAAGGATAGGAGAAAATAGACCAAAAGTTAATTGGAAATTAAATAATCTAATCCTGAAGAATGAATGGGTGAAAAGAGCAAATCATAGACACAATCAGTAATTTCATCCAAGAGAATGACAATAATGAGACAACATACCAAAATTTGTGGGATACAGCCAAAGTCGTTACAAGGGGCAATTTTATATCTCTAGATGCTTACTTGCATAAAATAGAGAAAGAAAAGATCAATGAATTGGGCTTATTATTAAAAAAAAACTAGAAAAGGACAAATTAAAAACCCTCAATTAAATACCAAATTGGAAATTCTAAAAATAAAAGGGGAAATTAATAAAATTGAAAATAAGAAAACTATTGAATTAATAAATAAAACTAAGAGTTGGTTCTATGAAAAAAAAACAACAAAATAGATAAGCATTTAGTTAATTTGATAAGAAAAAGGAAAG
>JAJPUD010004336.1:37205-64517 GCA_023553655.1 Myrmecobius fasciatus
TAATTAATTATATTAATAACCAAATTAACAAAAAACATATGATTATCTCAATAGATGCAGAAAAAGCATTTGATAAAATCCAACATCCATTCCTATTAAAAACACTAGAGAGTATAGGAATAAATGGGCTTTTCCTTAAAATGATTAGTAACATCTACTTAAAACCATCAGCAAGCATCATATGTAATGGAGACAAACTAGAACCATTCCCAGTAAGATCAGGAGTGAAACAAGGCTGCCCACTATCACCATTACTATTTAATTTTGTATTAGAAATGTTAGCTTTGGCAATAAGAGAAGAAAAACAGATAAAATGAATTAGAGTAGGTAATGAAGAAACCAAATTATCACTCTTTGCAGATGACATGATGGTATACTTAGAGATCCCTAGAGACTCAACTAAAAAACCACTAGAAACAATTCACAACTTTAGTAAACTTGCAGGATTCAAAATTAATCCACATAAATAATCAGCATTTTTATATATTGCCAACAAATTTCAGCAGCAAGAGATACAAAAAGAAAGTCCATTCCAAATAACGGATGATAGTATAAAATATTTGGGAATCTATCTGCCAAGGAAAAGTCAGAAATTATACGAACTAAACTACAAAACACTTGCCACACAAATAAGATCAGACCTAATCAATTGGAAAAACATTAAGTGCTCATGGGTAGGCGGAGCAAATATAATAAAAATGACAATACAACCCAAACTAAGTTACTTATTTAGTGCAATACCAATCAAACTCCCAAGAAATTATTTTACAGATCTAGAAAAAAAAATAGTAGCAAAGTTCATTTGGAAGAAAAAAAGGTCAAGAATTTCAAGGGAATTAATGAAGAAAAGGCAGATGAAGGTGGCCTTGCTATACCAGATCTAAAACTATATTATAAAGCAGCAGTCATCAAAACCGTTTGGTACTTGCTGAGAAATAGAGCAGTCGATCAGTGGCATAGGATAGGATATCAGGACAATCTAGGCAATAACTTTAGCAATTTAGTGTTTGATAAACCCAAAGACCCCAGCTTTTGGGATAAATACTCACTATTCAGGAAAAACTGCTGGGAAAATTGGAAATTAGTGTGGAAGAAATTAGAGCTTGACCCACACCTAATACCACATACCAAGATAAGATCTAAATGGGTTCATGATTTAGATATAAAGAGTGATATTGTAAGCAAATTAGAGAAACGTAGTATAGTTTACCTCTCAGACCTGTGGAGATGGAATAAATTTATGTCCAAAGAAGATCTGGAACTCTTAATTGAACACCAGATAGATAATTTTGATTATATTAAGTTAAAAAGTTTCTGTACAAATAAAACTAATGCAGACAAGATTAGGAGGGAAGCATCAAATTGGGAAATCATCTTTACATTTAAAGGTTCTGATAAAGGCCTCATTTCTAAAATATATAGAGAATCGTTTCATATTTATAAGAATTCAAACCACTCTTCAATAGATAAGTGGTCAAGGGATATGAACAGACAATTTTCAGATGATGAAATTAAAACCATCTCTAGTCATATGAAAAGTTGCTCCAAATCACTATTGATCAGACAAATGCAAATTAAGACAACTCTGAGGTACCACTACACACCTGTCAGATTGGCTAAAATGACAGGAAAAAATAACGATGAATGCTGGAGGGGATGTGGGAAAGCTGGGACTTTAATACATTTTTGGTGGACTTGTGAACGGATCCAGCCATTCTGGAGAGCAATTTGGAGCTATGCTCAAAAAGTTATCAAACTGTGCATACCCTTTGACCCAACAGTGTTTTTTGGGGCTTATATCCCAAAGAGATCTTAGAGGAGGGAAAGGGCCCCACATGTGCAAGAATATTTGTGGCAGCCCTTTTTGTAGTGGCTAGAAACTGGAAACTGAATGGATGCCCATCAATTGGAGAGTGGCTAAATAAATTATGGTATATGAATGTTATGGAATATTATTGCTCTGTAAGAAACGACCAGCAGGACGATTTCAAAGAGACCTGGAGAAACTTGTATGAACTGATGCTGAGTGAATCGAACAGAACCAGGAGATCATTATACATAGCAACAACAATATTACATGATGATCAATTCTTATGGACTTGGCTCTCTGTAACAAAGAATTGTCTCAAACCAGTTCCAATTGTTCAGTGAAGAAAACCATATACACCCAGAGAGAGGGATGTGAAATGTGGACCCCAACATTACATTTTCATGCTCTCTTTTGATGTTTTCTTGCATTATGTTTCCTTTCTCTGATTTTCTTTTTTTTCTTGTAGATAGGATTTTTCTTGCACAACTTGTCAAGTATTTTAATATTATTAACATGTAATGGACTTCCTTCCATCCAGGGGAGGGGAAGGGACTAGAAGTAAAATTTGTAATGGAAATCTTTGTAAAGATCAATGTTAGGAACTACCCATAGATATGTGATACAAATAAAAAGCTTTAATAAAAAACTGCTATTTCTTTTAGTGCAATATTGCATTACATTCATATATTTTGATCTGTTTATTGTTCCCTAATAGTTGTCTCTCTCTTGTCATGTTGCTATAGCTAGTTAAGCTGAACATTGAATGAAATAAGGAATTCTAACACATAGAAGTAAGGAAGAATACACTTCCGACATAAAGAATAGACTAAAAAGTTATGGACATGAAAAATGAAATGATGGAAATGGAAGGTGGAATGTCCCATGTAAAAGACAGTAAGTAGACCAGTTTGACTTGAAAATAGACTGTGTGAAGAAGAATAATATAAAAGTTGACTGGGAAAGTCTGTATTTTTTCCCAGGGAACCACTAGAATTCTTTGAATAAAGGAGTGATATGATCAGACCTGAGCTTTTTTGTAGGAGGGAAAAGGATGCAGAAAATCTAATAAGAGGCTAATCAAATCTGTTGAACAGTCCCATTTATAAATCTGAGAGCCAGAGTTGATATACTCTTTAAACTAGTATTATATGAAGACCAGAATTAAACTAGTATTACATTAAAACCAGAATAAAGTTAGCATTGCATTAATACCAGTTATTTCCAGGTGGCAATATGTACATTCCAGGGTTAACATATACACCATACTTTGATATTTCAGATTGACATTAACTTTAAACAGTAACTAACAGCAACAATAACGGAGTAGTAAATAGCAGTAACTAGCAGTAACAATGTATCTATCATTACAGAGTTGTAAATAGCAGGAACTAGCAATAATAATATATCTAACATAACAGAATCGTAAATAGTATAGTTTGTGATGCCTTGTTCCTATTACATGAATTCATCAAGGGAATTATCCTAACTTTATCTTGAGCATGTCTTTTATTCATTCTTACAGGAGGCGTGAGCCAGTGCTTTGAACTGGCTTATAGAGCAGTTTCTCAAGGAATACCTGGACCAGACTCTTCCTATACGTGCACTTATTCAATACTGGCCCTTTACAGAAATGATACAACAACAGTAGGATATCCATTTCAAAATTTCTGATATGTATCAAAAATACAGAAAAGATGGATTTTTTTCTTGGACACTAGCTTTTTCTTAATTGATGAAATAACTGCTCATTTCTAAGAACCTCTTATTTTTACATCAAATAAATTTTCCTCTAGCATGATTATTTAGTATGTGTTGGCCTGTTCCTTCAATAAACTTTTATGCTGCTGTCTCATTGACATTGTGACTACTATAAGTAGGAAAAAAAATAGTTTCCATGAATATTGGGGATGGAAATGTCTCTAAGTTTTATTCATCTCAAGTTTCCTTTGTGCTACTTTTACTCTGCTTTGCTCATAGGGCAGAGTGAATTCTTTGATGTGGGTATAACATATCGAGTGGTCCTGTGCCAGTGTCACCCTTGTCTCACAAACAAGAACCAAAGTTCATAAGAGAGAGAGAACTTGAGAGTGCCCTTATAATACTTCTTCTTACTTCCATGTGAGCACCTGCCTTGTATGAGTTCTCCATAAAATAATCATTTAAACAAATATTTGTTTGGCATTTGAACCACATGACCATTCCATTGAAGATATGTTCTCTTCAGGGAAGTTTGAATACAGGGACAGTTCAGCTTGAGAAAGGAACTATGTCCAGTACCTTTTCTTGCCAGATGATATTTGGAATCTTCCTAAGATAATTCATATTTAAGTGGTTCAGTTTTCTGGCATGACACTGGTAGACTGCCTAGGTTATACAGGTATACAACAATGAAGTCAGGACAAATGCTCTGTAGACCTTCAGTTTTGAGTAGTCAGCCTGTTACATTTTCTCCCCTACACTTGTCTCCCAAATGCCAAGCTAGTCCTGACAATGTGTGCATCAAACTCATTATCTAGGTATACATCCTTGAAATGTATACTGCCAAGGTAAGTAAATTTATCCATTAGATATATTTTTTTTCCATTTGCTGTAACTAATGATTCTACTCAAGGATAGTGCAGTGCTGGCTAATAGAGGACCTCTGTTTTCTTGGTGTTAATTATCAGGCCAAAATTAGTATAAACAACAGCAAATCGATCCGAACTTTGTTGTATCTTAGTCACAGAGGTTATACTAGGTGCACAAATAGTGGAAGGTATATTCACACTGATAAAATCAAAAAACCTAGAGGTTCTGAAGGTAATTTTCTTTTCATCAATAAATAATATTTTTAATTAAATGAAATAAAAATTAACACTATAGATATCCATAGATAAAACCACCCAAAGGAAAACTATGTTTACCATTCTTGACATAATCAATTTAATACTAATAATTATAATGATAATAATAATAGCGAACATTTATATAGTACTTACTATGTGCTAGGCACTGTGCTAAGTACTTAATAATTATTACATATTTTGATCCTCAAAACAACCCTTGGAGGTAACTGTTATTATTATTCCCATTTTTCAGGTGAAGAAACTGAGGCAAACAAAGGTTAAAGTTCCCAAAGCTAGTAAGTGTATAAGTTTAAATTTGAACTCAACTCCTCATGATTCTAGGTGCAGCATTCTATCCACTGTGACAGTTCACTGCACCCAGTAATCCTTCACTTCATTCTATTTGCTTTGGTTTTCTCTACTGCAAAATGAACTGGAGAGGGAAATGGCAAATCACTCCAATATTTTTGCCAAGAAAACCCCAAATGGGACCATGAAGAGTCAGGCACATCTTAAATGGCTGAACAGCATTAAGAGGCTTTCCCATGCAACCATCTCCAAAAGAGAATTTAATTCTTAACAGAAGTAGAAGTAGGGAACTGAGGAAAAGTTTTGCAGCAGCATCTTTGACAAAGGTTTAATTTCTCAAATGTATAGAAAAGTGAGTCAAACTAAATTTAGTTTTTGAAACCAAAAACTCCAGAGAATTTCAGTTTTTTAATATACCAATTACTGTTTCTATCTTTAACTACATTCTATACCTAATATTGAAATCTTAAAAAATTCATAAGTATGTAACTATAAAATTAACTTCTCTCTTTTAAAATTATCAGACATATTTTTAAATGGGGAAGTAATTTCCCATTCTTTACAGTCATTAATATAAGTTTATATGTAAAATCCTTAATCCAATTTTGAGAATTTGTTACTAAAATATAATCAAAGCCTGAATTTCCATGCTAGATACTTTTGGAAACCAGTCAAATATTGGCTTCCAAAGTATATAGGTTTTTTTTTCTTAATGTAATCCTACTGTTACCATTAAATTTGAATAGAAATTTTTGCATTATATCTTTGTTCTTATTACTCTGTTTGAACTCCCCTTTTGGAAAAATATAATAGTTATTTATAATTTGAACACAAATACAAATTAAAATTTTAATATTTTTATACTTGCATCCTATTATAGTAACTCAGAGAGGGTCCAGCATCAATTTATTAATAGATTCAGTATTGTACTTAAAAATAAAAATCTTCTACTGTTCACCTGCCATACTTACAGAAACCTGCTATGAAAGGAAGAGGAAGGACTTGGTTATAACAATGGCAAAATTTGCCTTTTCAAGGGTATAGACTAACCATACATATACCATAAGAAGGGAAAAACTCTCTAAATTTGTTTTGATTCCAAGCATAAGTAATATCTATCCACCAATCATGTAATCACAGGATATCAAAAACTAGATTCAAGACTAACTAGATGAGGAAATTCAATTTTCAAAAAGGAAATAGCATAATAAAGAAACAGAATCAAGAGGAACCTACCTTAGGCCATCCTATGATTTTCCTCTCACATTTTCTCAAGGATAGGAATTCATTTACAATGGTTCTCAGACTGCAGCACATGCCATTTTCTAACATTGACTTCATGACAATTCAGAAAACTATCCCTGTGATCAAAACATAAAACAATAGTAAATTATAGTCCTAAGATTTCTTAACTTAAATAGGAAAAATTTCACTAATTACAATATAGGACTTGAAAATTATTAATTTCTCATGTTTCCCTAACAGTTACATTTAATTTTTCCTTTACTTATTAATAAAAACTAACCACATGCTAAAGCATCAGGCACAAAACAAATACATGATAATTGACTTATATTAACGTATTAAAATTATATTTTTGTGATTTTTAGTAAAAGACAAAAGTTTTAATGATAGCCAAATATTTTCAAATGAAAACTAATTTCTTATAATAGTAAACTTACTATTGTTTTAAAACAAAATGTACCTCCTTAAATATTTAAGTTTTTAAATAAATTTTTATCATATTCTTTAAAAAAGCTCCATTCATAATCTAACAGCATATAGATAAAGATAAGTTATCTTTTTAATATTTTTGATTAAATGGTTTTCCCAATTTTATAATATAATAGACTTTAGAAATACAATAATAATACATATATTATATATTGAAAAATGAAATAAAATGTATTATCAGTCAGATGACATCAATTCAGCCAAATTACTTTTACAAATTAGCCTGCATATAAATCATTAATCTTAATATCTTTGATATTTTATACTAATTACATATAAAATTCAGTATAGAGTTATCAAATGTAGAATAATTGCATTTATTGAAGAAATAAGTAAGTATTTATATATTGCTTACAATATATAAATTAATAGTAATCATTGTGTTAAACTCTTCATAACCATTATATTAGTTGATCCCCACAACAATCCTGGGAAGTAGGTAGCATGATTATTTTCCTTTTTACAGAACAGAAAACTTATGAAATAGAGATAAAAATAAATTTCTTAAGATGTCACAGTTAATAAATTTCTGAAACTGGAGTGTAACTCAGGTTTCCTTGCATTTTCCAGCATTATTGTTGTTGTTGTTGTTGTTGGTCCACACCTTGAACTTGGGACCTGATCTGAGATGAGAAGGGCTATAAGGGTCAGAGAAGGAGAGTATCTGAGATGGGGGAGTCACAGGAAGTCTTTGAGCTAGGAAAGTCACACCTAGTCTTTGAATTCAGGTGGGAGAAAGAAGGGAATCTCTGGGATGTAATGGGGGTCAAAGGGGATCTCTGAGTTAGAATGGGATCTCAAGGGGTCCCTGATCTTACCTACTTTTCCTTCAGTCTGGGAACGCTTTCAAACTATCTACTTTCATTCATTCTTCTAAACAATAGATTGATCAATCTTTAGGGGAAATGTAATCTACGTGCTACTTAGTCCTGAAACTTTTACAGAATTTAATTTTTATTTTTCCTTAAAGCAGATAATTCAGATTGGTATCTAAAATATCTTAATGATATAAAATATCATTAAGATATTTCATAAGTAGGGGGTGAGTTCCTGCCATTCACTAAAGTCAAAGGTTTCCCTCTTGCTATTTTAAAATGAATAATCTCCAAACTCCTTAAAGATTAACCTCCAATTCCTTAACCTCCAAATCTCCAAAATCTATTCAGATGTTCTTAGTAGTTTTATAAATCAAGGAAAAGTATCCTTTCTTTAATTATCTTACTTTTTCTCTGTAATGCCAGCATGGCCAAGGCTGAAATGACAGAGAAAAAGAATTTTGCAAGAATTTCTACTGAAAGCATAAAGTTGGAATTAGTCCTGCTTATTACAACAACTAGTTTGAGTATGAAACTTCACTAATCTTATTTTTTTTATTATTAACACTTTTTATTTGCAAAACATATGTATGGGTAATTCTTCAACATTAACCCTTACAAAACTTTCTGTTACAAATTTTTCCCCCTACTCCCCACCCCTCCCCTAGATGGTAGGAAATCCACTACATGTTAATTATGTTAAAATACTTGACAAATCGAATATATGTATACATATTTCCACACTTATTGTTGTGCAAGAAAAATCGTATCTACAAGAAAAAAAATCAGAGAAAGGAAATACAATGCAAGCAAACATCAATAGAGAGCATGAAAATGTTATGTTGTGGTCCACATTTCATATCCTTCTCTTTGGGTGTATATGGCTTTCTTCACTGAACAATTCTAAGTGGTTTGAAACATTTCATTGTTGAAGAGAGCCATGTCCATCAGAATTGATCATCATATAGTATTGTTGTTGCTATGTATAATGATCTCCGGATTTTGCTCATTTCACTCAGCATCAGTCCACACAAGTCTCTCCAGGCCTCTCTGAAATCATCCTGCTGGTCGTTTCTTACGAGCAATAATATTCCATAACATTCACATACCATAATTTGTTCAGCCATTCTCCAATTGATGGGCATCCATTCAGTTTCCAGTTTCTAGCCACTACAAAAAAGGGCTGCCACAAACATTCTTGCACATGTGGGGCCCTTTCCTTCCTTTAAGATTTCTTTGGGATATAAGTCCAATGGAAACACTGCTGGGTCAAAGGATATGCACAGTTTGACAACTTTTTGAGCATAGCTCCAAATTGCTCTCCAGAATGGTTGGATCCGTGCACAGTTTCACCAACAATGTATCAGTGTCCCAGCTTTCCCACATCCCCTCCAACATTCATCATTATCTTTTCTTGTCATCTTAGCCAATCTGACAGGTATGTAGTGGTACCTCAGAGTTGTCTTAATTTGCATTTCTCTGAACAATAGTGATTTGGAGCAACTTTTCATATGACTAGAAATAAAAACTTCACTAATCTTAATCTGGCATTCCAAATTCATTGGTACAGTTTTTTTTTGTTTTGTTTTTTGTTTTGTTTTGTTTTTGTTTTTTTAGCAGGTTGTTTTTTGTTTGTTTGTTTTCTGAGAAACTACATTTTTTCTTTAGAAATCTCTCAAAGTGACAGAATCTACAAGTAACACTAAACACAACATAAGACAGAGACTTTCCTATATTTTACAAAAAAAAGACAAAATAATGAAATAAACACATACTTGATGACTTTAATTTTTTTCAATTTATAATCATAAAAAGAACTGAATCAACTAAAACAAATTCCCAGTTGAATCTTTTAAGGATTTATGTCAAATGTCACATAACTCAATAGTATGCTGTTTAGTCATTCTGGTAAGTATTGGGAGCATCCTCTAGTTACACACTAGCAAAAGTTTACTTATAAGAGAATATATCAATTTTTCCCTATCACTGGAGTCCACAATCTTCCCCCAGGTGAAAACAATATTTAAATTAAAATTTACCCTTATTCAATTCTAAACTTAAACATAACCTAAATTCCCCTTTCTCTAAGGGACTTCTCACATAGTAAATTTTTCCACATTTTATCCTTAATCCTGAAGTATTCCTCTTTTTGAAGGACTCCTCATTTTTGGAGCAAGATAAACTTAAATTTTAAAATTAACCTTAATCCTAGTCCTAAATTTTACTTTAGCTCAAAAGAAATAGAGATCAAAAGCAGAAATCTGATTTTTGTGGGCAGTCTTCTATGAAGATAAAACTGACTATAAGAAAATTAGATTTTCCTGACATCAAGTAAATTGCATTCAGAGAGGCCTGGAGAAACTTGCATGAACTGATGCTGAGTGAAATCAGCAGAACCAGGAGAACATTATAAACAGCAACAAGACTATACGATGATCAATTCTGATGGACATGGTTCTCTTCAACAATGATGTGATTCAAACCAGTTCCTATTGTTCAGAGATGAAGATAGTCATATACATCCAGAGAGAGGCCTGAGGGAACTGAGTGTGAACCACAACACACCATTTTAATGCTTTCTGTGAATATTTCCCTGAATTTTGTTTTCCTTCTTAGGTTGTTTTTTTTCTCTCTCTCTTTCTAGATCTGATGTTTCTTGTGCAGTAAGATAACTATATAGATATGTATATATATATATATACATTGGATTTGTCATATAATTTAACATATTTAGCATGTATTAGATTACCTGTCATCTAGGGGTGGGGGTGGGGGAAAGGAGGGGAAAAGCTTGGAACAACAAAAAAAAATAGTTTTGCAAAGGTCAATGTAGAAAAATCACTCATGTTTTGTAAATAAAAAGATCTTAATAAAAAAAATTTAAAAGTAAATTGTATTTTGAAAGGTAATATTGAAATATCTGTTTTAATGAGTTCTTTCATGTTCCTTCACTAGTATATCACTGTCTTTCCTATTTTTGACCTTTGCCCTACTTAGCTTGATTCTAAGCTAGGAAATTATAGACATTTTTGAAAAGCAACATTATCTTAAGAAATAGAACTTTGAAGTTGCAAAGGAATAAATTTAAATGATATAAAGACAAACATTCTAACACCTAGAGCAAGTCAAAAGTATCATAAACTGCAGTGGAAATTAATGATTTCTCCCTTCTTGAAAGTCTTCAAGAGACTGGATATTATTTGTCAGGTATCTTGTGTTTGGAATTTGTTTCTATTATGGCTTCAGGATAGCTGCTGAGGTCCCTTTAGAATTCTCAAAATCTATCACTTTAAAATTTTAATTTTTTAAAAATATAAATTGTTCAGAGTAGGATACATTTTTAATCAGAACTTGGAAATCCATTGACAGAAACAAGGTTTAGATCATTAAAAATCAAATTATTTTGCATCCAGATCTGTTATTTCTTTAATATAAAGAACCTTGAGTGAATTTTTTGCCAACACACATATATGTATATACATAAATTATAGTGTAAGTATAACTAAGAAACCCCATGTGAAATATCACAGATCATTATTTTTTTAACTTTTTTTTTGGTTGAAAGGAACTCAGAAGCCATCTAGTCCAAATCCATTAGTTAAGAAAAACAAGAAAAGTGAGGCCCAAGAAACTTAAGTGATTGACTCTGTTGATTCTTTTGTCTCTCCTAAGAGATCTTGTGAGCTTTTTTTCATTTAGATGTAACTTCTTATGTTTTCTAGCCTAGAATTCAGAAAGACAAGCTTAAATTCTGTCTTAGACACTTTATAGCTGTGTGATTCAGGGCTATTCACCTAACCTCTCATTTTTAGTTCCCTCATCTGTAAAATACTTCACAGAATTATTGTAAAGATCAACTGAGGTAATATATGTAAAGTATTTTGAAAACCTTAAAGCATTATGTTCAATTCTTCTAGTATGTTAACTCATTGATCCATTGTAAAAAGAACTTACAAGAGTATCAGGTAAGTTAATATATAGAGATGTTCTAAAAAGTGTTCTGAGTATCCTTTCCACATCACTCCTCCCTAATCACCCCTTTCCTGTAAGTCCATCACTTTCACATTGGAAGTAAATTTAGGGTAATTTTTCTTTGTTCATGAGTTGTCATAGACAAAGATTTCACTGCTTCAAGTTACTTGTGATGTATTTCTTCATACTTAAAGAAGTTAATCTTTTAGCAGTATAATCAGTCTATCTTTCAGACTATGTTATATTTCCGTATAACTTAGTCAAATTTGTCTTCCACAGAGCTATTGTTAAGCATTAAGGGATCTATCAATATGGGGCCTCAGCCTATGACTTTGCAAAGTAGTCTTGCTATCTACAATCATTAATTATATGCCTTGTGAGTGTAATTGATTGGAATATCCATCTGTTTGACATTACAGAGTTTTTCTATGCAAGACACTGCTAAACTCTGGGGATGAAAGGATAAAAAAGGACATAATACCTTTAAATTTAGCATTTATAAAATGTATTTCTTTTTTTAACATTTCACCATCATTTGTTTATTTAATATTTCCCTCCAGTTACATTCAAAACCATTTTTCATGCATTTGTTTTTAAGATTTTTGAGTTCTAGGTTCTCTCCCATATTCCTACCCCCAACTAAGAAACCACATGTGAAGTTATGCAAAACATTTCCATAAAAGTCAAGTTATGAAAGAAAATGTACATCTCCCACCTTAATGAAAATAAAAACCTTCAAGAAAAATTAAGTTAAAAATTAAAAGTGAAATAGAGAGAGAAATGGAGAATGGTTCAATCTGTATTAAGACTCAATTGGTTCTTTCTCTGGATATGGATAGAATTTTGCAAAAGTCCTTCAGAGTAGGTATAGATGATTGTGCTACTGACAATAGTAGTCATTTACAGCTGGTTGTCCCAGAACATTGCTACTACTTTGTATACGGTATATTTCACTTTGTACGTAGAGGGCTTTCCAGAATTTTCTTTTTCTTTTTTTCCTGAGAGCATCCTGCTCATCATGTTCCAAAGAACAATACTATTCCATCAGAGAAACTTGTTTTGATTTTTTTTTACAATTACTATTACTAATTCCCCCCACTTTTTCTCTCTTTCCTTTCACCCTGTCCTTGCTCAGAAGTATTTTACTACTGACTCCCTCCCCCAATATGCCCTCTTTTTTATCCCCCTTGCCCCTTTCTCCAATTCCATTCCTCTCCTATTTTCCTGGTAAGATTTTTCCCCCTGTTTCCTGTGGTTAAATAGATTATAGCATGTATTTTTCAAAGATTTTAAAGGTATATTTAGATTTTGAAGCATGAATGAAATCATATTTACACTTGTGAATTCTAAAATTTTATTTTAAGCATGAAGTACTTGTAAAAGGCAATAGACTAAAAAGGTAACAAAAATTATAAAAAGCCTTTAATTATATAATTCTGAATTAAAATTGTAGTTTTGTCAAAAAGCCTAAAGGATTATTTCTGCTTAGTTAAAACTTGTAAGGATTTTTTTTTCTTTCTTGGTTTGGGCAGACACTGTCATATTTAGATAGTGTTAGATTTTTTTAAATACCTTTTTTCATTTTAGCATTTAGTTAAACAAGTTAGCAAATGTTCTCATTAAATTTCAAGACATAAGCAACTTAAATATTTTTAATAAAAGGAAATTGAGAAATTAGAACTGAAATACACAGATAATCCAAATATCTCATTTTCAACATTCTGTCTTTGCCATACATTTTATCAGAATAAGTTCAGAGCCATAAAATTATATTATTTTGAGCTTCATTTCCATTTATGTTAATTGTTCATGATTTAGCACAAGTGCTAAAAATGGAAATTCAACAGTTCAGAAAACAGACATTTGAAAAAGTGAAGGTCACATATACCCATACATACATGCATACACACAAAGGTATACATATATAATATCACAAGTTTATATTACATATGTAAATATTTGCTATATATTCTATCATAGATTACATACACATATAATCTATTTATATATACATATATAGTCACTTAATATTTTATAACTCATTGGGTTAGGCTTATTATCTCCATTTTATTATTGCAGAAACTAAGGCTTAGAAAAATGAAACTCAGAATCCCTAATCTCAACTTCTTAAAACAGATCTTTATTGGTATCCTTCCTACCTACACATACCTATAAACATACAATACCCACACACAGAGATACATACGCACACAAATACACACGCATACACACTGACCAGTATTTCTTCTATACTTCCATATTACTTTGAATACATTTTGTACTACTTCCATTATATAATGGGGGACTGGCTAATGAGAGTCCAGTCTCAAGAGTGTATACATTATCTGCCTACTATTAATTCACATAGATGATTGGTTAGACTGCTCTTGAAAAAATATGATAGAAAGATGGTTTTCCTGATTAAAAAAATGAATAGACATCCTATATTCTTTTCTTTTACTTTACGGTGATAAAAATATTTTAATTGGCTACTGAGCCAGAATGAAATACGCATATAAATGTGTGAATGAGAGGAATAATCTGTTTTTCCCTAGCTACTTTTGAATGAAGAAAAGAAACGATGTGAGACTCTTGAATTTGGAGGAAAGATATCAGCATTGTCCAACTGCCTGCTCTTATTTGACTCATCTGCCCTCTCAGCCACCATGGGACTATAAACACATGGTGCATCTTTTTCTGTCTCTGTTTTATTTTTTGTTCTTAATCTTAAGTATTAGAGACAGAAAAGACTAAACTACAACTTTATGGGCATCAAAAGGTCAGAACAATGGAAGTTCATAAAACAATGTGCTGGTAGCCACTGCAGACAAGCCAGTGAGGATTCAATCTTAGAGAATAATCTGCTGACTCAACTCATCAGTGAAATGATTCAGCACTTGTGATATATCTTCAAAGTAAGGAGCTATAAACTATTTAAATTTGCGGTCTCTCTCCCTGAGGACCAAGGTGATAGAAGAAATTGTGGTTATAATTAGGTTATTGTACTTCATTTCTTGATATACAATTTCAGTAAATAATATTTTACAAAAGCAAATTGATGTTAACTGATTAACTAATATTGAGAGATCAAATGGTCAAACTGTTATTTGGAGAGAATGCTCTAAATGGTGGATAATGAACAAAACTAATCCATAATCACATAGCCCATCTTGATTAGAGAAGTAGTTTGGCTCTTGGAACTTAACCTGCCAGTTCAAGTTGGAACTGGGAGACTAAATTTGAAATACATATCTAGATATTTTTTCACTTTATAAAATGTATGTTTCCCATCTGCAGGGATGGTTTCATTTTTGACTTCCTATCCCGTGTCTAAAAAGTTTTTAAAACAGAATAAGCATGAAATAATTACCTATTAATTGATAAATTCAGTATTTTAATTTCATTTTATTTCTCTGGGAGGAATTATTCTTGCAATCCATAATTATTGCATTGTTTGTCAAACTCAATTTCCAAAATCTTTTGCTTTGAACTCATATGTTCTTCTAATTGTGCTATCTCTTAATTTTAATATTTGGATGAGTCATTGTACTTTTAAAGGTTCTTTCTCCTTCACTCTCATCTTCAAGGTAATGACTTTACTAATATTTTCTAGCTTCTTTTCTAAACCATTAATCCTTTTGAAGTTTTCTTTAAAAGTTTCAATTTCACTTCTTCATTCATCCTTTACTTTTTAATTATACCTTTAAACCACTCTGATTGTTCTCACACTCATTCTATTTTCTATTTTTTGATGTTCTTGTACAAAAAATTTCTCTTTATATTATTAAATCCATCTGATTGAATTATTGAGATAATGGATAAAAGGTTGATGTTGGAGACCCAAATTCAAGTTCTGCCATTGATACTTAGTAGTCAATTGACCATAAGCACAACAAATTCACTTCTCAATATCCAAGAAAATTCTTTTTAATTACCCAAAAGAATTCCAATCCATATCAGTAGATAGTGTTTGTCTTTCATTAATGAAATTACAGGTTCAGACCCCCTAAAATCATTTATTATTTTTTTCTTTTGTCAGCTTTTATCTTCAATCTCTCTAATAGGTTTTCTGTGGTGATTTCCTTATGAAGCTTTCTAGAGATTTTTCCTCATCTTTTGCCATTTTTCTTTTACACTGTCAATTTTTTATGGTTTGTGTCTCTAGGGTTAGGGGAACTGGTCTGGGGGTAAGGTAATAGTCTGGTTGGGTAATTTCAAGAAAAGAAAATGAAGTTTCCAAGATTACACTATTTCTGGGTTACCTCTTATTAGGCTACCTTCCATTTAGTCCTAATATTTTCCACTGATGCCACTTCTCTACCTTTAGTCCTCTGTAGCCTCTATTATCTTCACCTCCACTTTGCCAGAGGTCAATTTTCTATATTTAATATTACTTTAAGGAATAGCTGGCTATTTGTATTAGCTAATACTTAAATAATATCATCCCTTCCTTTCAGCTTGTCTCCCATTTAACCACTTAGCAGAAGATGGCCCTTTAATAATGAAGCAATTTAGGGGAAAATGGGAGTTAATGTGACTTTATTCCAAATTATGTACTTTAAAAAACATTAATCTTGCATTCATGCTTAATATATAGAGAGCACAATAAGAAGGGGAAAGATCAGAACTCTTTTTTGGGCTTACAGATTCTTCTATTGGGCCAGAAAGTTAGAAATAAATAAACCTCAAAACAATGGTTAATATCAGTAGTTTAATCATTTCCCAAATCTAAGACACATCTTTTATATGCAATTGTGAATAGTTAGGAAGAATTTGATATGATAGGGTAAAGGAATTAAGTAACTTTGTGATGACAGATGATTGCTTGATAGTAATCTACTTGGAATGGAAAGGACCTTAATAGTTTTCTAATCCAGCTTTCATTTAACATATCAGTATACTGAAGCCTAGAAAACTGAAATATGATATAACACATGATAATTCTGAAAAAAAAACCAGTATAGATAAGAGGGAAAGACAGAGACAGAGACAAAGACAGAGTCAGAGACAGCAAGAAAGAGAAAGAAAAAAAGACCTTAATCCAAAATAAAACAAACAAAAAAGAAACTTTTTTATAATTTTTCCCCTCACTTTTCTGATTTCCTTCTAATGTTGATTGTACTAGATTAATTTGTGCAAACCCTTTTTAACTTAATATAGTAAAAATTATTCCTTTTATCTCATACAATGCTCTCTCTTATCTCCTTTTTCGGCTTTCCAGTTTTCCCAGGAATTTTTGTCAAATACTGAGTTCTTCTTCCAAAACATTAGATCTTTGATTTATCAAACATTAGGTTACTATAGTTATTTACTGCTGTATACTATGTACCTCATCTATTCCTCTGATCCACCACTCTCTTAGACAGTATCACATTATATCAATAATTATTACTTTGTAATGTGGCCTTAGAGCTGGAACTGAAAGACTATCTTCCTTCTCATTCTTATTTCATTGATTCTCTTGATATTCTTGAGCTTTTATTCCTTGGTATGAATTTTGTTACTTTTTTTAGCTCTATAAATTCATTTTTAAAAGTAATTGATTGGTATGCATTGAATAAGTAAATTAATTTATTGGCTCAGCCTACCCATGAGCAATAAATATTTCTTTAAATGTTTAGATAACTTTATTTGTTGTAAAAAGTATTTTTTGCTTATATTTATATAATTCCTCAGTTAGTCTTGGGGAAATAGATGTCCAAGTATTGTTATGTTATTTGCAGTTATTTTTAAATGGAATTTTTTTTTATTTCTTGATGCTGGATTTTGTTGTTATATTGAAATGCTAATGATTTGTGTAGATTTATTTTATAATTTGAAACTTTGCTGAAGTTAATTATTTCAACTAGTATTTTAGTTGATTTTCTAAAATTCTCTAAGTATGCCATCATATTATCTGGAAAGCATGAGGAGTTTATTTCCTTATTGTTTTAATTCCACAAATTTATTTTTCTTCTTTTATTGCTATAAATAGCATTTCTAGTACAATACTGAATAATGGTGATAATGAACATTTGGCTTCACTTTTGATCTTATTTGGGATGCTTTTAGATCATCATCATTACAGATAATACTTGATAATTGTTTTAGATTACATACTACTTATCATTTTAAAGAAATCTCTGAGTAATATAATGTATGATAAACACAAAGATCCCAGCTTCTGAGATAAGAACTTACTATTTGACAAAAATTGCTGGAAAAATTGGAAAACAGTATGACAGAAACGAGGCATTGATCAACACCTAACAACCTATACCAAAATAAGGTCAAAATGAATTCATCATTTAGACAAAAAGGGTAATAGTATAAGCAAATTAGGAGAACAATGAATAGTCTATCTCTCAGATTTGTGGAAAAGGAAGGAATTTATGGCTAAAGAAGAACTAGGGAATAATATGAAATGCAAAATGGATAATTTTGATTATATTAAATTAAAAGGGATTTGTACAAACAAAACCAGTACAGACAGAATTAGAAGGGAAGCAGAAAACTGCGGTGGGGGGGATGGGAAATTTATATGCAAGGATTCTGATAAAGGTTTCATTTCTAAAATATATAGAGAATTGACTCAAATTTATAATACAAGATATTCTACAATTGATAGATGGTTAAAGGATATGAATAATTTTCAGATGAAGAAATTAAAACCATTTCTAGTCATATGAAAAAATACTCAATCACTATTGATCACAGAAATGTAAATTAAGACAGTTTGGGGTACCACCACAAATCTCCCAGATTGGCTAAGATGACAGGAAAAGATAATTATAAATGTTGGAGAGGATGTGGGGAAAACTGGGACACTAATACATGGTTGATGGAGTTGTGAACTTATCCAACTATTCTGGAGAGCAATTTGAAACTATACCCAAAGGGCTATCAAACTGTTGCTTTTGATCCATCAGTTTCTCTACTTGGTCTATATCCCAATGAGATCATTAAAAAGGAAAAAGGACCATATTTGCAAAACTATAAGAGACCTTTTTGTACTGGCAAGAAGTAGAAACTGAATGGATGCCCATCAGTTGGGGAATGGCTGAATAAGTTATGATAAATGAATGTTATGAAATATTATTGTTCTATGAGAAACTATCAGCAGGATGATTACAGAAAGGCCTGAAGAGACTTACATGAACTGATGCTAAACGAAATAAATAGAAACAAGAAAACATTTTATATAGCAACAACAAGATTATGTGATGATCAATTCTGATGGATGAGACTCTTTTCAATAATGAGGTGATTCAAGCCAATTTCAATAGACTTGTGATAGATCCATTTACATCCAGAAAGAGTACTGTCTTTAGATGTGGATCACAACAAAATGCTTTCATCTTTTTTGTTGTTGTTTGCTTCCTTGCTTTTTTTTCCTTTCTCATTTTTTTTTCCTTTTTGATCTGATTTTTCTTGTGCAGAATAATTGTGGAAATATATAAAGAAGAACTGCATTGTTTAAAATATATTGCATTACGTTTTCTTTAGGGAGAAAGGAAGAGAAGGGAAGGAGAAAAATTTGGAACACAAGGTTTTTCAAAGGTAAATTTTGAAAATTATCTTTGCAGGGGGGTGGAGCAAAGATGGCGACTGCAGACAGCGTCCTCTGTGGGCTCCTGAGACCTTGCCTCAAACCCAGACAAATTGAGCCTCCAGACTGGTTCTGGAATAAGGGCTCCACCAAACACTTGGACTACAACCCACTTCTATCAAATATCTACCTTGAAAGAACTTCTGAGGTCAGATTTAGACGGGCAGGGGATCGAGCAGCTCCCAGCGCTCAGACACAAGGGCGCAGCCGGGGTGCAAGTCTGGGGCTGGGAAGGACCAGAAGATTTTAGGCTGCCAGGAAGTCCCTGGGAAACGCTTGGGCCACTTTGCTCTGCTTGTGGGCAGGTGCTTTGGCAGGTCTACCTTTGATAAAGGGTGGATTGAGAGCAGCTGAAAGTGTGGTCCTAGTGCAGATCTAGCCAGATCAGCCCCAGACCGGAAGTCAACTCGGCAAATTGCCCAGGGCAAATTGAAATCCCTGCTGCTGCTGCTGCTGCTGCTGCAGAATTCCCTGCTGGTGACTGATACCTCTGCTGAAAATCATGAGCAAGAAACAGAGAGCTCTCACCATAGACAGCTTTTATGGAGAGAAACTAGAGAAGTCCCCAGATCCTGAGATTCTGAAAACAATCCCAGATAAAGCCACAGGGGTGGACTTAAGCTGGTCTCCCTTTCAGAAGGCTTACCTGGAAGATTGCATAAAGAATCTCAAAAGAGAGCTAGAAGAAGATTGGGGAAATAAATTGAGAGCAGTGCAAGAAGGAAATATCACCCTGCAACAGAGATGTGAAAAACTGGAAAATAAGTCTGGTGAATTGGAAAAAGACAACAATTCATGGAAAAAACAAAATTAGTGAATTGGAAAAAGACAACATTTCACTGAAAAACAAAATTAGTGAATTGGAAAAAGACAACAATTCACTGAAAAACAAAATTAGGGAATTGGAAAAATACAATTCACTGAAAAACAAAATTGGTGAATTGGAAAACATTACCAAATCACAAGAAAATAAAAATAGTGAATTGGTAAAAGACAACAATTCACTGAAAAATAAAATTGGCAAAATGGAAAAAGAATGCAATGAACCAAAAAATTCAATTGGCCAGTTACAAAAGGAACTAAAAAAGATAGCTGAAGGAAATAATACCTTAAAAATTAAAATTGAACAAATTGAAATGAACAACTGAATAAGACTTCAAGAATCAGTCAAACAAAAGCAAAAAAAATGAAAAAATAGAAGAAAATATGAAATATCTCCTAGGAAAAACAACTGACTTGGAAAACAGATCCAGGAGAGAAAATCTAAGGATTACTGGGCTCCCTGAAAGTCACGATGAAAAAAGAACCTTGATGCTATCTTCCAGGAAATCATAAAAAAGAATTGCCCTGATGTTTTAGAATCAGAAGGCAAAGTTGGCATTGAAAGAATTCACCGATCACCTCTTGAAAGAGACCCCAAAATGAAAACCCCAAGGAATATCGTGGCCAAATTTCAGGACTATCGCACCAAGGAAAAGATATTACAAGCTGCTAGAAAAAAACAGTTCAAATACCGAGGAACTGTCATTAGAATTATACAGGATCTGTCAGCTTCCACATTGAAGGATCGAAGGGCCTGGAATCATATTTTCCAAAAGGCAAAAGAACTTGGATTACAGCCAAGAATAAGCTATCCAGCTAGAATGAGCATCATCTTCCAGGGAAGAAGATGGTCATTCAATGATACAGGAGAATTTCACCTATTTCTAATGAAAAGACCAGAGCTGAACAAAAAATTTGACCTCCAAACTCAAAACTCTAGAGAAGCGTAAAAAGGTAAAAAGGAAAGAACTCTCGAGAACTATATCTCTACTAGGGGTATCCTTGAAGAATGGGGGTATAATTTGATTTTTCTTTGATAATAATTGGAAAGAAATTAGAGGTGGAAGGTACATCATACTGTAAAAAAGGGGGGGGAGGGGAATGGAGGTAAAATAAAGTAAAAATAAAAAGGAGGTAAAATAAGGCAAAGTCTCATGAAGAGACATAGAAAATCTAATATAATTGAGGGGAAAAAGGGAGGGTGATGAGTATTCTTACTCTCATTAGATTGGGCTCTAAAAGAGTATATCAGACGCATTTGATTTCAGGGAAAAAACTTGGCCCTCTGTATAGGGAAGTAGGAGGGAAAGGAGGAAAAGAAAGGGATAAATTAATAGAGGGATTAGGGAAAAGGTGTGGAGAAGAGGGAGGGTTTTAAAGGGGGGAGAACTGTTGGAAGGAGGTGGTCATCAAGAACAAAATACTGGGGAGAGGAGAAGGGAGTAAGGGGAAAGGGAAGAGAAAAATATAACTTTGGGTAAATAAGATGGCAGGAAATATAAATATAGTCATTTTAACTGTGAATGTGAATGGGATGAACTCTCCCATAAAACGGAAACGGATAGCAGACTGGATTAAAAACCAGAATCCTACAATATGTTGTTTACAAGAAACACAACTAAAACAGAGAGATACATACAGAGTGAAGGTAAAGGGCTGGAGCAGAATCTTTTATGCTTCAAGTGAACAAAAAAAAGCAGGGGTAGCAATCCTTATCTCAGATCAAATAAAAGCAAAAATAAATCTAATTAAAAGAGATAAGGAAGGAAACTATATTTTACTAAAGGGTACCATAGACAATGAAGAGGTATCAATACTAAACATATATGCACCAAGTGGTAGAGCATCCAAATTCCTAGAGGAGAAACTAACAGAGATGCAAAGAGAAATAGACAGTACAACTATACTAGTGGGGGATCTCAACCTTGCTCTCTCAGAATTAGATAAATCAAATGACAAAATAAATAAGAAAGAAGTTAGGGAGGTAAACAAAATGTTAGAAAAATTAGTTATGACAGATCTCTGGAGGAAATTGAATGGTAATAGAAGGGAGTATACTTTTTTTCAGGGGTTCATGGAACTTATACGAAAAGTGATCATGTGTTAGGGCATAAAAACCTCAAAATCAAATGCAGAAAAGCAGAAATAGTAAATGTATCCTTTTCAGATCATGATGCAATAAAACTCACATGTAATATAAGGCCTGGAGAAAATAGACCAAAAGTTAATTGGAAATTAAATAATCTAATCCTGAAGAATGAATGGGTGAAAGAACAAATTATAGACACAATCAATAATTTCACCCAGGAGAACGACAATAATGAGACAACATACCAAAATTTGTGGGATACGGCCAAAGCGGTTATAAGGGGTAACTTTATATCTCTAGATGCTTATTTGCATAAAATAGAGAAAGAGAAGATCAATGAATTGGGCTTATTATTAAAAAAAAACTAGAAAAAGAACAAATTAAAAACCCTCAATTAAATACCAAATTGGAAATTCCATTTTATGGAACCAATGAAGCTCAAGATCTGTGTTTACTTCTCTGGGTTGTGAATCTACCCCTTGCTGTTCTTAAGAATCTAGTTTTTGTTTGGTCTAGGAATTTCAAGTCAAACATTTTAACCACTCTCTAATACTGCCATAGAAGAAGAAGCTAAAGATCAAGAAATAAAATTTGCTATATGGCCTCTGCTCTCTGGAAACCTTAAAAATCTAGCTAGGGAGACAAAATATTAAAGTAAATTAAGTAATGTTAAAGAAGTGAAAATATAAAATAGTAAATGCTTAAGTACTAAATTAACAATAGAGACAAAAAAGTATATTTGTGGTATTTGTATAACTTAAAGCTATGAATATAACATGGATTTTAATAATTATACCCAATTTATACCCAATTTAACCAATTATACCCAAATTAACTATAAAGGATATATAATTTAAAACAATGTAACATGGATTTTAATAATTATATTTATTTTATATATTTAATAATTATACCCAATTCAACTATAAAGGAGATATATATATATATATATATATATATTTGTATATGGAATAAACAACAAGTTGTGCAAAGTAGATCTACAGTTTCATGTACAGTCATCTTTTTTATTGTATTATGTTATGGAAATGTTTGTTTAATTCCAATCATTAAAAAAATACAGGAAAATATTTTTTGCCTGTACATTATAATTATATTCAGTTTTAAATAAAAAGTCCAAAAATTATATAACCTAATCATCCAATGATTGTGTTCCAATTTGTACTACAAAGGTAAATTACTCTCAGAACAACTACCAAAGCTGCACATTTCCTTTGTAAAATAGAGAATGCTTCCTTGGCTGACTAACTAATCACATTATATAATAAGTAATACTATTTTATCATGACATTTAAATAAGCAAACTTCTTAAACTGGCAAGACAATAAGAAAAAAACAAGGAAGAAAATAGAAATTAAGGAACCAAGTGAAGAGGTGAACAAATACAGAATTATATGAAACTTATCAGCTTAATATATTATCATAATAAACTATATCAAATCAGAAAAAAGTAGAAATTAATCAAAATCAAAATGAAGATTGTTGCATCTGCCTTATTATAAAGCATGTGCAAATCAAGTAACTGGGAAAAAACCAAACAAACAAGTCCTTTGGTTTATTTTAGTTCCTTTGAATAGCTTTTAGTTATGCAAATACCACAAAGACACTTTTTGTCTGTTCTATAGCTCTAGAATCAGAGCTTGTTATTTTTTGTTATTCAGTTGTATCCAACTCTTTAGTAAGCTCAGTTATGGTTTTCTCCATAAAGAGGGGAAGTAAGGAAGGAAGAAAGAAGAACTTAGAACACAAAATTTTACAAAAATTTAAATTGGAAATTATCTTTACATGTATTTGGGAAAATAAACTATTTAAAAAATGATTGGTTACAGAGAAGACGACATCATGAGGATTGGTTATAAATTGGGAATGATAAGCTAACAACAACCTCCTCTTTCCTTCCTGTGACTAAAAAAATGTTCATTGTTTGAGTCCTCCTGCAAGGTGAGAGATGGTGGATTAAAATTTTTTGGATAGCAAACAAAACATCCTTAAAGGTTCACTTGATGTAAAATTATTAGATTGGATTCCAGGGTGTTCCCCTACCTTCTTCAAGAGTAACAGATTTCCTTGCCGCAAGAATAGAACAGTGATTAATGAGAACTAGATTTCTAAACTTAATTAATTTTAGAGCAGCTGAATTTCTAAATTAAGTTTAGAGACAAAGAATCATGTCTTAGGCAGTTACAGGACAAAATCTATTAAAGTCAAATAGGATCAATTTTTAAAAGACACAGAATAAATCTAATTACTTTAAATGTAACTGGCTTCCCTGAATTATATGGGGGAGGGGGAATGAGCATACATTAAATTGTCTATTGGTTCCTAAAGGCTTCATTGATATAGAAAAGAAGAAAAAGAATTAGAAGAACAAGAACAAGAACAAAAAAACAGAAGAAGAACAAGAAGAAACAGAAGAACAAGAAGAACAAGAAAAAAAGGAAGAACAAGAAAACAGGATCTTGTTTCTATAAAATTTGCGCAAAATAACTTTATAATTTTCAGTAGGTAAGATAGTCTGTTCTCTGACTCTTAGATTAAAGATTCCAGAATATATTTTCTTTAAATTCTAGACCAAAATCATTGTCAAATTTTCATGAACTAAGGACAAACAACAATTACTATTACCACAATGTTTAAAGATTGATATCATCCATAAAAGGAGCATCTTGAGCATCTAACTTTCCACAAAGAATAATTTTTCAACTTGAAATCCATGCTGAATCTACTCCATTAGAGAACAGCTTTCCACTTAGGCTCCTGATCTTCAGGTTCTCTCGTTTTAGTCAAGCCTGTATATTGTTGCAAGCTTTGTTGCAAGCAAGTTACAAAATTACTTTTTCATTATCTTATTCCACTTTGTTTTAAAGTTTTTTTTTTTCCAAAACATTTGCATAGATAGTTTTCAACTTTTACCCTTGCGGTTGTGTTCCAAACGTTTCTTTTCTTCTCTTCCTTCCACTCCTTCCCCTAGATGGCAGGTAATCCAATATATGTTAAACATGTGCAATTCTTCTGTACATATTTCTACCTTTATCACACCGCACAAGAAAAAAAAATAGATCAAAAAGGAAAACAATGAAAAAGAAAACAAAATGTAAACAAATAACAAAAAAGTGAAAATATTATGTTGTGATCCACACTCAGTACCCCAGTCCTCTCTCTGGTAACTGACCTGCTATTCTATTTTCTTTAAATAAAAAAATTTATAATGCTTACCTAAAGAAAGATTTTTATCTCTTTTGCAGCTCAACTTTTACCTTAAATTTCCTTACTCTACATACTCATGATGACCCAAATCCTCTAGTATTCTTCAAATTTTATTGTAATAATAAGTTGGTAGCTAAAACTTTTATAAGGACTGTTAAATGTCTATGTGACAACCCTTCACATATTGAAGACATATGTCTTGTCTCCCCTAAGTTTTCTCTTCCTCTAGATAATTACCCCAAATTGTTTCAACAAGGGTATGGTATTCTTTCAGATAAGGCTTTTTTGTTTAGAAATTAAGAAAAATTACAGTCTAAAGCTAATTGAGTATGATAATGGAGAGAGATATGAAATCACTAAAAACTTTTTTTTCACATTTAAGTGAATATGTAGGTAATAATATAGTACTATTGATGCCTATTAACTCAAATGTTTATCTTTTCAACTACTTCTTAGCTTAGTATTGATGATTAAACAACTCTGCCAGGCAGCAATTCAATACCAAAATTTGTATAAGTAAATGTATCTTACTTTAACCTATTAAAAAATATGGTGGTGTAAAATTTTCATGTTGTACTCAGAAATCACAAACCATTATCTGTCTCAGGATGCTAGTAAAAGGTGAACAACAATATTCTCACTGTAGTTTTAATGATATTTTAAACGGATTTGCCTTAAATTAAATACCAAAGACACAAGTGTTTACTTTATGAACATAATACAGGAAATGAAAATCGTTCCTTATATTTAAGATTCAGTTTAAATATGAGTTAATATAATGGCTTCCCTTCCCTCCTCTTGGCTAAAATTTCCTTCAATATTTATTTTCTAAAGATATCAATGGTGAAGTCCTCTTGTGTCCTTAGAAGTCCAAAGGTCAGCATTGGGTCATTAATAGTTTAAAAGTAAGAGCACACATGAAGCAATCACAGGAAGAAAAAAAAACTGAAGTTAAGGCTTTTTAAGAACTCTATATAATTGGATTACTTGCCATGTAGGAGAAGGGTGGTAGGAAAGGGGGAAAAATTTGGAACACAAGGTTTTGCAAGGGTCGATGTTGTAAAATTATCCATGCATATGTTTTGAAAATAAAAAGCTTTAATTAAAAAAAAGAAATTAAGAAAAAATCTCTATATGGAATTTTTTGGACTTGTGATTTTTAAAAGCCTAGTTAAAGCTCTAGAAATAGTTACTCATTTATTCACCCAGTAAGGGTCTCTATTTCAGCTAGAAGAGTGATAAAGAATGCTGACTTTCCTCATTTTATTATTATTGTATATATTGGATTTGATGACAAGGACACATTGGGATATAATTTACTTGTAGACTGTTTTTGCTGTGGACTCTCCTATAACATTTGTGCATCTTGTCTTGGTTACCTCATGGTTCCTCTGGTTCTATTTTCTACTTTCCTTGTATTAGTGTTAAACTTAGGCTTATACTTTAAAGATCCAGCTTCAACTATTTCTTTCAAAAGTAAGGGCCTAAAACATTTTATATACCAGTAAAGACCCTTAAATAACTTTAGAATTATCAGGATACTATCCTTAGGAAGAAAGCAGTATTGGCTAAGAAGATTAAGAAAGACCTTACGAACATGGCATTTGAATTCTCTTAAAGAAACAAGGTGTTAAGAGGTTGAGACAAGGAAAAAGAAAGCGTTCTAGACATAAAAGACTGCCATGGCAAAGATAGTCAATGTTAAACATGTAGGTGATAAATAAGAAAAATGTAATGACAGAAAGGTGCCAAATTGTGAAGAGTTTTAAATATTAAACAAAGGAGTTTATATTTGGTCCTAAAAGTAATAGGAAAATGATTACAGTTATTGAAGAGGGGAGATTGTATGTACTATAGTAAGACCTACAATATAAAGCTATAACTTTGATAGCCATATGGATAATCTATTGGATTAGAAAGGCAGGGTGCATGGAAACCAATTAGAAGGCTTTTGCAATATTCCACATAAGAGAAAATTAGGGCTTGAACTAAGATGTGATATTGTGAATAGACAAGGAAATATATATATATATGTGTGTGTGTGTGTGTGTGTGTGTGTGTGTATGTATGTATAGAGAGAGAAAGGGAGGGAGAGAGAGAGAGAGAGAGAGAGAGAGAGAGAG